>JANCMA020344380.1:0-11675 GCA_024336925.2 Zoanthus solanderi | reverse complement strand
AAATATTAAAAAATACGAAATAATTAAACAATAAGATTTGAATTGAAATTTTTAATTATCCGTTTCTTTTTCATCCTCCTGTTTTTGACTCGCCAAAGAAAATATAATTTGTTAAAAATATTAATTCAAACTTTTTTTAACGAAAGCATAGTGTAATAACTAGTTGTTTGATCCCCCTCCCAGTCAATGTTAAGCGTTAAGTTGCTATGGGTGTCTAGCAGTTGTAGTCACAATAGAGATCTTGTATATAAGCGTATGCTACGAATAATATATACATAACAACGAAACATACACCCACAATTCTCTTTAGGGTGAATCGAACAAGCGCAAAGACTGCGAGAGCAATTAGTAGAATTAGGAGCAAGAGAAAACCAAATTTAGCGTGTGGTACCATCATCATTCCATCTGCCTCCAGTATAGCCTGTGAGAACAAGAAATAGAGAAGATCATTTCTAGTATTACGATATCTTTCACATTTATATATACTACCTATCTTAAAGGAAGTGAATGCTATCTCGCTACATATATCGTCATTACAATAATGCTTTGTAATTTGCTCTGAACTCGAGCTCCTTAGAGCAATTGCAATAGAAAACGTTATAAAGGACCTCCCCCGTGCAGGGACGCATGTCAATGTGCTCCCGTGGGCTTAGATCTCAAAATCAAAGAGACACTTTACATTAAATGGCAAAAACCGAAAAAGGCAAATCAACATAGAGTCATCATTTTAATTGAAATTAACTTTCTCTTACCAAGTTAACATTACGGTTAAGCTTACGGAGTTGTAAGGATTGGAGTAGTACCCCAAGAACAATATAGATGAATGAAACGTGTGTTTGCCGTATTCAAAATACAAAAAACTTTGATTTTTTAAATTAAACTAAATTCAATTTGATTTAAAATGTGATTAATACGAAATACTTATAAAAAATAAGAAATGAATTAAAATGTTCAGTTATATAAGTATATTTTTCATCATCTTGTTTTTGACTTGCCAAAGAAATGGTATTTTGGTAAAATGCTAATTCAAAGTATAATAACTATTTGTTGGATCCCCGACATTGCCGGTTAAAAAATTACTCTAAGAATAATTTTTAAACGACTACGATTTAACATACTATCGCATGCATGAATTCTTCGACGTGATTCGCTCATGCACGTAATCGTATACTTTACAAAATAAAGGAGAATTCAGTGATCATAGGTGCCCTGTGCATAATATACACCGTTTGTCAGTTAGTCCAGAAAATCGATTTTTAAAATTGATTTTCGAATCCGAATTTTATCTGAATTAAAGCTACATCGCTTTTGGAAGTACTTCGAAATGACAAATTTACATAAAAAACTAAGACAATAGTACGTTTACCCTCCACTCATTAGCGCTGTATTCCAAAGTTGTTAGGGCGTGAGAGGAGGAGCTAATCTGCATGGGGTTGTTCTCTTACACAAGG
Organism: Zoanthus solanderi; assembly: GCA_024336925.2. Classification (NCBI taxonomy): domain Eukaryota; kingdom Metazoa; phylum Cnidaria; class Anthozoa; order Zoantharia; family Zoanthidae; genus Zoanthus; species Zoanthus solanderi. Next base: position 10,224 of record JANCMA020344380.1, on the reverse strand, counting down.
GGAATTAAAGACGTAAAACCCAAAAAGAAGTACGCATTTTTCTAGGAATAAGAAACAATGTATTAATTACTGCAATTCTACAGTACCAACCTCTTCCTGTGGGGATAACAAGTGAATAGGATTCATGTTGTTAATCAAACCAGCTATCAGAAATGGAAGTCCCAATCCAAGGTTGATATCAAACACGTTAGAGCCAATCGCGTTGGATACTGCCATGTCACCGAATCCATCTCTCGCAACCAAGATTGAGCTCAGAGCGTCCTAGTCAGGATAGAAAATAATACTAAGAGGTTCAATTTAAACAACCTCCACGCGCTCGCTAAGTCAGTCTCAGACGAATCTAGAAGATATAGCCTTCGACTGAGATAAGCTAAAAGCATTTAAAAGACCTTAACTACTCATTGAGTTTATAGAAACTTCTTCAAGTGAATTGTCGAATAAAAAACCACGAGAAAAATACTTTGAAATGTAAGTAAACCCTGGTAAAACAATTTATTTAACAAGATGTAACTAAGAATCGAAGTATATTATGATGCAAACATCTGTAGATAACATTTTTAAAAGTGCCTAGTTAAAAAAATTCTGTTTCTCGTTTAAAATAATTTCATTCCAAATAAAGTTTTTATTTATAACAGTAAAAACTACTCCTTTTGGGATGTGGCGGGAAGGTAATAAAGAAAATAAATAATGTATAAAGCACGCTGCGCTAATATTTGCAGCTACTAGAAATACGCACTACGGCCTTAGTGCACATTTGTACTTGTACTAAGTACTAACAGCTACTAGAAATTAGTGCAGATTTGTACTTGTACTAAGTACTAACAGCTACTAGAAATACGCACTGCAGCATTAGTGCACATTTGTACTTGTACTAAGTACTTGCAGCTACTAGTAACAGGCGCTACGGCATTAGTGCAAGTATTAAGTGATAGCACGAATGTGCTTGTAAATTACTTAGATGCTTACTTAATTTCCGTTTAACTAGTTCCGAAGATAACTGCGAAGACCGTTTTAATCAAGATGTGCATGCTAAAGCAATTAGTCCTTTTGGCTTTCCTAATGAATAGTTTATTTGAACGTTCGTCCTTGATGTTCCTTCAGTATTGCAAACCACCGAAAAACTCCCCCCTCCTTTGTCACCCTTGAGAACATACTTATTAGAAACTAACTTATCACGTTTGAAGCTGGTCGTTTACTTTTGTTAATCCATTAGCGCTCATTTGCGATAATATTAGTGGAGATGTAATTACTTTTGATTATGATATATGATACGTACCGGTACACTTGTTCCAATGGCCACAACCACCAGTCCCATGGTAAATTTGTCCACGGATAGGATACACCCTGATCTTCCCACAAGGGTAACCATTGCAAAACTAAGAATAGCTATCCACACAATAGACATGAAGAAAGATACCATAAAGTATTTCCGGTTGTGCGGCTTGGAGCAATCTGGAATCGTCCATGTAAACATGCAGATGAATGGAAAGCTAACCATGAACAACAGCCAGCCGAGGAGATATTTCATTGTTTTTAATAAACTCTTTTTTCCTTCGGGATACTGGGGAATCTCAGCAGAAACTGGCTTCAAACATGGCAAAACCTTAATTGTTGGCTCTTCATCTTCCACATTGATGGCTTTATTGTCTGCTTTTTTGTATGCTGAAGACTCTGGGGGTGAATGTTGTCCACTACCAGGTGGCAGAAAGTTTCCGTTCGCCTCAACTTCCACTATAGTTACTGTTTGTGGATGGGGAGGAGGTGATCTTCCCAATTCTGATCGCAATAACTCTGATCGACGCCGCATTTCTTTTTTCACTTGTCCTTGTGCTATAGACTTTATCCTGATATGATGGTGTTCGTGGACATGGCTTTCTGAACTTCGTCTGTTGATCTTTTCACCATTTTTGAGATCTCTTAGTATTGGGAATGAAACTGAAAGCCGAGACATGACTTCTGACGAGTGTTGGCTACGTCCCAAAGCTAAATTCGACTTTTTGTGCAATTTTGTGTTAAAAAGAAACGAAATTGTCAATTCAACGTGTAATAAATAAAACTTTTCTTCACTGAACTGCCTGAAACTGGTGTTTTTTACTTATGTTGATTAAAACAGACGGAGGAAAAAATCTTTTTACTAAATAATTTTCCAATTACAAAATATTTTATGCTAAAGCATCGATTCACTATATAATTAGCAGGAAAAGCAAAATAAAGTATTTGAATGTGTTTCCCTCGTCTATACATTTTTTCTGTGGCTTCCTAACGTAGCTGCTACCAGTCAATCTAACTGCCTCGGCTCAAAGTTGCTACCCTAACAAAATATCCTAGCACTGTAATAACAACATGAACATGTGTTAACAGGATACTATTAAACATTTATTATTTGGTGTCTAATACAATAAAAATCTTTATAGGAAGTGTGTTAAGCCATTAAGCTGCCTTTGGAAAATCAAGACACCAAATAATATTTCACCGCATTAAACCAATCTTTCTGCTCTCCATTGGCGAGAAACACGCGCGGTTTAAAATTGAACTTTCGTCATGCTTGGTGTACATTATTTCCCTTTTTTCCAACAATATGCAATTTGCTTAAAGGCCCTATATTGCTTTTTTATCATTTAGATGAAAAGGAGAACCCTTTACTAATACTAAACTTCAAAAATTAAACAGTTTTTCGCAGTTCCTGTTACGTTTTTTGAGTTTGGAAACGTGCAAATAAGACAGTTTTGGGGCAACTGTCGTTTTTGACCGAACATTCATTCCGTTATGAAGTCCTGGTGTGATGACGTAGAAGAAGTTACTTGTAAAACACTAATGACAGCGAAGGACGTCTTACTGCTGCTACGTCACAGGTACCAGTCCCCGGTCGCTTGGTCAAAACTTAAATCCTTAACATTTTTTGAGAAAAAAGTATGCTTAGATGCGGAAATTTTCTTTGGTTTTTCGAATTCTTAGTTCATAAATAACAATACTTAAAGTCTAAAAGATAAAAAAAAGTGATATAGGGACTTTAAAAACAAATTACACATTTACAAATCTTAATTCGATCTATAAATCGCAATACTGGACGGGAAAACTTGAAGGGATAGATAAAGGAAACAATATTCAGTAAACATGATATATAGCTGGCAATTGCCAAGGTTCAAACTAATTGAGTGTAATAACGTATATCCAAACTAATTGAGTGTAATGACGTATATTTAAACTAATTGAGTGAAATAACGTATATTCAAACTAATTAATTAAGGGTAATAACATGTAGCGAAACTAATTGACAGTAGTAAGGTATATCCAAACTAACTGAGGGCAATAACATGTATCCAAGCTAGTTGAGAATAATAACATATATCCAAACTAATTGAGGGTAATGACGTATATTCAAACTAATTGATGGTAATGACGTATATCCAAACTAATTGAGGGTAATGACGTATATTCAAACTAAGTGAGGATAATGACGTATATCCAAACTAATTGAGGGTAATGACGTATATTCAAGCTAATTGAGGGTAATGACGTATATTCAAGCTAATTGAGGGTAATGACGTATATTCAAACTAATTGAGGGTAATGACCTATATTCAAACTAATTGAGGATAATAACATGTATCGAAACTAATTGAGGGTACTAGAATAACGTATATTCAAACTAATTAATTGAGGGTAATAACATGTAATAACATGTATCCAACTGAGCTAATTGAGGGTAATGACGTATATGCAAACTAATTAATTGAGGGTAATAACATGTATCCAAGCTAATTGAGAATAATAACGTATATCCAAACTAATTGAGTGTAATAGCGTATATCCAAACTAACTGAGTGTAATAACGTATATCCAAACTAATTGAGGGTAATAAAAAAAAGTATATCCAAACTAACTGAGGGGAATAACATGTATCCAAGCTAACTGAGTGTAATAACGTATGTCCAAACTAATTGATGGTAATGACGTATGTTTAAATTAATTGAGTGTAATAACGTATATCCAAACTAATTGATGGCAATGACGTATATCCAAACTAATTGATGGTAATGACGTATATTTAAAGAAATTGAGGGTAATGACGTATATCCAAACTGAGTGTAATAACATATATCGAAACTAATTGAGCCTAATGACGTAAAAATATTGATTTCAGGTTGATCTGGTTTTATGATGATGAAAGAGATTTTGACTGCATGTGCTCTTGAGTTAGAAAAATTTATTAGTCGAAGAGCTCTTTTTTGAAGAACAAGTAAATGTTTCAATTGAGTCTTAGCACAGTGGCCCCAGGAACAAATCCCATAACATAAATATAGGTTAATTAATGTTTTGTAGACTTTAGAAAGGACTTCTCGAGGAACATAATGTCTTAGCTTAGCAATGATAACTATACCATTGCTTATTTTTAGTGAAACATAATTTATATGTTGTCTCCAAGATAAAAAAAGCTAAATCCTTTACAAGCCAAGTGGCCCATGGAGCCGGCGCTTATCTCCGGTTTCAGTAGTGTTAAGCGGTGAATGCTACTACAATTTTGTATATCATTAATATAAATCAGGAAAAGAAGAAGTCCCAGGACTGACCTCTGTGGAACTCCACACGATGTGGGTTCACGATTCAAGGTAGATCCATTAGTGGTACAGTACGTTTGGGATTTGAAATAAAAAAAAAAAAAAAAGCCCGCCAAGTCACTTTTGCTGGAGTACAAGCTCAAAAATATCATTTTGACAGTAGTTTGAATTTATTGAAGACTTGGCCATTTTAAAGCCATGGGTTAAACTATAAAAAACATAGGTTAAGCAAATCAATTAACGGTTCATCAAATCACGTGATCTAGTTTGACCATCCGCGCACGCGAATTTTTTTACAGTGAACGAAAATTGCCTATTAAATATGTATGTATATACTATGTGCCACACAAGTTAATAGTAGTTTTAATGCGCTTCGATCAGTTGGTTAACGCGGAGGTGGTACAAAGTACTATTCGTTCACCTCCGATGAATTTTCAAACATAAACATGCATAGGAGAATCGGATGAAAAAAACTTACGAAAGATCTGGAGAGTTCGCCTTTATGAGAATGAGCGAAGTGTTTGTTGGGTTTAAGATTGTCACTCGGGACTGCTGATGGATCCAAGTTGTCAGTCTGTAAAGAAACAGACAGGATAATGTTTAAGGCAAACAAACTTCCAGAAACTCATTTGATGCTCTAAAAACAAGAATGAACAACTTTGAAAATACGACAGTGTAAAAAGGCAGAGAAATAATGAACCGCAAAGTAACTAACATTGCTCCAAATTCAGTTCTAAAGTTGTTTTTTTTTCAATCAAAATATGTTTAAATTAATATATCAAAGCTGTGAAGCAGATTTCATTTTTCAAATGCAATTCAATTTTATCATTTTTCATTTTATTGTGCATGTGTAATAAGAAAGGCTACTTAAAAGTAGCCGCAGGATTATAAACAAACTGTAGCAATTTTTTCGTTTCCACAAACTTATCCGAAAAAATTGGTATATTGCAATATACCAATTTTCTCGGATGACTTTGTTAAAAAGCAATGCAATAGTTTATAAACTGATTACTTTACAACCTCAAAAACATGTATTTCAGTTGGATTATGAACATAACCCCGCTTAAAGTTTATAGCTTAAATAAAACTGATGTTGCTGGAACTTTGCTTTTCTACAAGTGGGTAAGATTAATACAGAAATGATCTCCAGTGAAGGTGGAGTGTTTCATAAGTTATAGATTGAGCTTAAAGTACAATAAGAGTTTAATGCATTTACACTAGTGAAATACTTGTCATCAGTTTTAGTGTTTTGTTTGACAACAAAATCCAAACTTTAAAATCGCACCGTTTGTGTTAGTGGAGGTAACTTTCCAGGTGGTGTAGCATGGTCTCCGTCAGGATTTGTACTTTGAGCCCCGTCGTTTGCTTTGTTTCTCAGCGGTGACTCAACATCGGTCACAATGTGTACTGTTTCGGTTACCTGTGGGCTGATTTGTCCGGTTTTCGGTCTAAAAATAAAAGATGAATACAAGAACAATTTCTTACTAATTCGACTTTTTCCCCTAAAAACAGATCTATGAAAGGAAGTAACATAAGGATTTTAAGAAAAAGTCTCAACTTAGTATAAAGAATAAATAGGTCAATACTATGTAGTTTCAAAAGAGCAGAAACTCGCTTCCAAACTTGGACTATCTGAAATGTTAGTAAACGTCTTTAAAAAACAAAACTTTTTTAATGTTCCAAAGAAGAGAAAAGCCAACCTTCCCTATATATAGCCTAAACCAAAACTATACTGCAGCCTTAATTTGCTCACAGTTAACCAATGGAAAAGTTGGATAATTCCACTTAAGATTGATCCAATTATACATACCCTACTGCGGACATCAAATCCATCAACCTGTGGTTAAATTTCATGAGAACGATATAAAAGACGTAGAACAACAAAAGAATTGCAGATTCGTAAAATTCGAATTTGCCGTCCCACGAAAACCAAATGAAAGTTGCTATTGAGATAGCGTAGCAAACAGAATCCCGGCAAAGGGGTCTCCAGTCAAGTTGTAAAACCTGCAAAAAAATGTGCAAGAACTATATAAACTTACAAACATTATAAGTACAATCTTTGCAATAGAATATGATGTATTTAAAGTGCAGTGAAATTGATTAAAAACAAATAAATAATTATAGATTATCGAAATGCGCGTTCCTTTTTTAAAAGGGATGCATAAATTATACTGTTCTCGCAATTTAGAAACAATGCAGAATTGAACACACATGCATAGCTGAAAACAAATTCTATTACCTGTCCTGCTAAGGCTGCTGTTAGCGCAATGATCACCAACAAATTAAAAACAGCACTCCTATGAGAACAAATTATAGTCACATTAAATTGTTGTCTCGTTCAGTATTGGAGGCGGAGAGGGGAAAACGAAGAACAGTAATGAAATTTATTTAGTTATTAGGTTAATTCGGTGTTAAAAACTTGTTTTTCAAAGCACGTTTTTACTGAATGCTAAATGAACTCATTTCTTAGCCATTCTAACAATTCATCAATTCGCACAATTATAGTGAATCATTCATTACGAGAAATACTATTACAATCTGACAACAACAACAACAACAACAACAACAACAACTGTTTATTTTCCAAAAAAGTTTACATTTCAGTTATGGACTACTTGCATATAGCCATGGGCTAATCGACAAAGGAAGTCAGAGACATAAGCCAATGAATAAATGAATCTATATAATTATTAAATACCTTATTGGAAATACATTTGTAAACATTTCAAACGTATTTTATTCTGTACGACATATGCGTCAGCCTGTATTTTTCCAATATATTGTTTTTTAAACACATCATAGCCTGTACATGCAATCTTGTTTAAACAGAGGTTTTCACTTAAAGAAAAACGAGACAGTGTCGATTGTGCAACGATAAGATAATAAGACAATTCATTTCCACATACCCAACTATAGTGCCAACACCGACATCACTTTGCTGTGTAACTCCAGCCACCGACGTAAAAAGTTCGGGAGCAGAAGAACCTGCTGCCATAAATGTAGCCCCTGCTACATCCTCAGACAAGTCCAACTTCTCAGATATTGCTTCAAGCGATGGCACAAAGAAGTCATCACAAACAATAGCGAGAGCTGTTTAACGAATTTAACAAACCCTACTTTAGAAGGAGTTAACAATAAACTATATTTATTATTCAATTTTCATACACTGTACGCATTCCCATTTTCTGATTGGCTGATTTGTACCACGTGATACTGGGTTATAACGAAACAACAACCTTGACGTTATATTCGGGGTGTAATAGTCGTGGTGTAAATTCAGCATACCACTGCCTTTACATCATGGCTTCGGTGACGGCTTCGGTTTTTTCAAAGTTTGACGATTTTTCAGGTGAACAAATTAATTCTCTTATCGATACATGTTTTTGTATATATATTTAGAGTTTCAATGCAGACTGTTTCATTATTCAGTGTATTTCAATTGAATAATAAATATTTTAGTTAGTACACTCATTGATCGTGAATTATAGGGATTTTACCTGCACTCATTTACTAACAATAAACGGGAAATCTCAATGCCCAGTGCGGTATTGTAAATCCTGAGTGCGTTAACCTTTAGTTAATAGGCAGCCTTCGTTCACTGTAAAAAATCCACGCCTGCAATTGGTCAAAATTGATCATGTGATTTCGGGTTATCTGACACTAACCGGCAAGATCGTGCGGCTATAAATCTTGATTCAACCATGGCCCAGTTTTCAAAAAATTCAAACCACTGCCTATATCAAAATGATTTTTATTGAGCTTTTACTCCAGCGACAGTTGTTCTTTATCGGAGAATACACTCAAGTTATTTAATTTGACGGGCATTTTGGTGCACGTCGAGCAATTTTCCAGCCTTTTAGATAAGTTTGAAGTTTGGAATTTTCGCTTCGCTTCGCATCGTGCATTAATCAAATTTCTCGTTCATTATATCGCCAGCGCGTGGGTGTATTTGTAAACAAACTACGAACTGAAAGTAACTAACCCTAAATAACCGAGAGCTAATTTCGTATAAATCAAATACATTAGGTTCAGCAGCAGGGTTTGGGTTGTTCAAAGACGAGTTAAATTTAACCCTTAAAAACAATAATAGCAGCATTTGCATTTCTAAAAAAATGTTCTTATAAGATACTACTCAGATTTTCTATGAAAGTTCTGTGTTAATTTGAACAGTTCGTTTGTTTCTTCATGATTAATGTGTTTCTGTTTCTTTTCCTTACGAGTAATTTAAGTTTGTAAAACAAATATATTTCGTAGCGATTGCTACCTCTTCAATGGTGTTATGTTAAGTGAAACCACAATACAGAACTTAAATTACTCGTAAGGAAAAGAAACAGAAACGCATTAATCATCTCATTCTGTAACTGTTTAGGATGCCGATATACGGGATATAATATGCAGTCTAAAATTAATTTAAATGAAATTAAACTCTCGGATGTTCTTCATTTTGGTTTGCGTTCACACGAGAATGGCGTGGTCTCCGTTCATATGAATTTCATCGAATTTTATCGTTCTCATCATGAGTCTAAGTTTAATAATTCTAAAAAAATACTTGGTGTTTCATAAAGCTAATTTATTGCGGAACAACAAGCACAATGTGACGAGGTTCCCATCTGATTTGATCAAACACGAGTTATGTCCAGAATCGACCGCAACAACGAAAAACACAGTTTTGACAGTTTAACAACGAAAGCAATGAATCTCACGAACCCCAACCTCGAAAACAACGATAACAGCGAAATCCTCGAAAACTATGCTAATGAGAATATGAGAACCCCATCCTCAAAAACAACTATTAACTTTTTTATTTTCAGCAAATTTGAACAGTCTTTGATTTAAAATTTATGAAAATAATTTGCAAAGACAGCTCGACACACAGGTACTCCTGTAATTTCCAGGTTCTAGTATGTCTCTAGATTTAAAGATTGGTGTTATAAGTCCGAAACACCGGGCACTTGGATATATCCCTGTCTTCAGAATTGATTTAAACAATTTTAGATAAACACTAGATAGCATTTCATAACTAGCCTTTGATCATTTTATTTTTAACCAAACCTATAGAAGTGGCTTTTTTGTTGTTTTAACTTTTTACCTGTTTGTTTCAGTTTTGTATCAGTTATTGAATAATTAAGTTATTTTAAGTCATTTTTTAAAGTTTCCAGCTTGTTTATTATAAACTGCTCTTTATAAACATTAGTGTGAGGCGCTGAATGTAATTTTCCAAAATGGCACCGCCAATCACGTTAATCAAATGGTGCAATTTTGTTTTCCACGCAATCAGTGTTTGAAAAGTTCTCCAAAATGTTTGCGAATGTGCATCAGTGTTTTGCTGTTTACGTCGCAGAAATCTCTTGTATTCTGAAATAATTAGATGAAACTCATCTCGAATTTTATGGTTTAATGGTTCCTGGACCTTAATTGTCCTATTTTTCTCAGATCATGGCTTTTGAGTGTGTATTCTTTGTCAAACCTCTTCTTATTAACACGGTTTCTTATATTGCATCTGCGCTTAAGGTTTTTCGTTTTAATGAATTTTTAGCTGGACTCCGTCTTTTCGCAGTCCAGCCTTAAAAAAAAAAAATAGGCAGTCAACGACTACATGCAGCTCAGGCGTATAGCCGTCACATTTTTGAACATAAGATTAATGTATAAGTGAAGAAATTTACAA
>JANCMA020344279.1:0-11675 GCA_024336925.2 Zoanthus solanderi | reverse complement strand
AAAACACAATACATACTTGCACACTTATAAGTTTTATATGCAGAAACATCTTATAATCGAATTCATTCTGTTTCCTTTAATATTCAGATACTATAAGAAAGATGAAATACAATGACTTTAACTCCGCTGAAGTTTTTAAACGTCAACAGTGAAGAACATGAACCATATACGATGTTTTATAAGCTTACCTTCTTGCTGTCTTTCTCTTAGTTTGCCCAATAATGGTGATTTTATGTAAAATCGATTATAAAACATGTAGAAAACACCTTTCGTCAAAAACTCGTTTTTCTTATATACAGCATCAGTTGTCTTTTAGTTCCCTGGTCATCATACAACAATGACTACTAACAGTACTTCCATGGGTTGACCAGCTCAACCTGTAGTTTTGACCAATTGTGGGATAACAAATGACTTTGTTGCCTTCTTGAAGAAAATTCCAAAGCTACACTCAACAGATTGAAAGAGAGAGGATATCTTAATATTAGGTATCTTTAAGGCAGAAGTAAAATAAAAAACTGTACACTCAGATATAATTTTGTTTGTGGTCCCCATCATTTCTATACATTATAATCGTTAATGAATTAATCAGCACTAAATGCTCTTGTAGATAGCTTGTATGTACTTTAGCTTGTATACTTTGGAGAAAGGTCTTTGTAAGGGACCTCAAGTCCTATTATTTTCTCTTCATGGAACCTCACTAGGTCCCTAAATGTTTGTAAATAAATAAATAAAACTTCTATGAAAGACACAAATTACACAAAATTGTTGACAAAAAGTGAATAAGACAATTAAATTTTACATAGCAACGTATGAAATATTCTGCTATAATAGAATTTTTTCTAAATCGTCACTCATTTGCTGTCTTTTCAAGAGTTAAAATGGTAGCCTCAAATTTAATATTTGAATTAATCATGGATTTTAAAAATGCTATAAAATTATATGGTAGGTGAAAAGAAACTGTCTTGTAAATACTATACCGTAATCCCTTCATTGTACATGGAAAATAGTCACCCACCTCCTTCCTCCCAACTTACAGCTAGGGTTAGATTCAAGGCTGCAATGGTCTATTCCAGGAAATTTGGGTTGCTGCACAGTAGTTGTAACTTATATTAGGTGATTTTCTGTGTGTTTTAGTGCACCCTTCACAATTCAGAGATTGTGTGAGTTGATGGTTGAACCAAGAAAGCATTATCATAACAGCGAAAAATTCATGCGAGGAGTCGAAAAGGTGAGAATATATTAAGTTGATCCATGTATTGAATTTAATCAACAATGTTTTTATTATTAAACATGCCAAAAGTTATCTCTTTCACAACCAGTAGCTAAGTTGAGAAATAACAACTACAAAGGTACGAAGCAAAACAGTCCAGGCCAGTCCAGCAAGAAGATATTAAACATTTGGGATGGGAAAGCTATGCTGTAAAGTATAGTTTGTGAATATCTTTTTTAGCTCATTCATCTGCGTCATATGATGCACCAAATACATGTACACACGCTGGCAACACAATGAATGAGAAATTTTAATGCACAAAGTGAAGTTAAAAGCCCTTTAAGGTTCCTCTCTTTTGCCTGATATTCCTCTTCTAACTGAATTATATACAATAATATTTCATCAGTCTTCTCTCTGCCTGGAACCATTGGGAGCTGAATGTCACTTACAGTACATCTACAAGGTCACGACCTTTTTTCCCTAGAAGCCTTTCAATAACTTAGAGAATGTGCTCCAAGGTTTTTAAATCTCTGTAATTGTCTTTTTCTGTGGCAGCTCTTTTGCTCAAGATTGCAGTAGTAAACAACATTTACTTTAATTGATTTTAGTATGAACTACAAAATTTTCCCATTGCAACAATAAACTAAACAATAATTAAGCACTAAATTACGATACAACACTTAATGCATTGAAGATATTTTAGGTGACATTCTTTATCAATTAGAACATCAACTGAAGCACAGAAAAATCATAGAAACAAATGTAAAGCTTCCCCACTAGACAAAAGACTCTTTCAAATACCTCCACTGATGTGCTTCCTCGGAATCCAAAGTCATGAAGTTTGAATGGAAGGCCATTAAGATTGTCTGCAGTCTCTGAAAGGTACTGAAAATTACACCCATAAAAACTCTAGTTAATGCCTCAAAATGTTCAATATATAACCATTAGTCAAAGTCACAAAAATGAAAAAAATATACCTAAACCAGAATAAGGTCCCATAAACAAAATCTATGATGTAAGCATCTTCAAATATCCCATAATAACAAACCAAACGTCTTCCAAAATCCCATCATGACAAAAACACATCGAAAAAAGAAATTGATACTATAAATTTTGGAGGTACAGAAATGAGCTCAATTATTGTCAAAGTTTCCAAGCAATGTTTTTTAAAAGTTCCTGTAAAATGAATATTAAGTAAATTTAAATATAATTACAAAAATAAGGTAAATAAAATATTTTCTTTATGGCGCTGAATATAACAAAAGTTAGTAGTGAGAGTCCTGTTTCTATATATCTGTCAATTTACATACTAGCTAAAACACACCTTAGTACCAGATATATAATATAACAGGACTGGTCTCTCACTACTAAATTTTGCTTCTGACGTCAAGGACCAGAAAATAATATTGTAATGACCAGCCTCCCATCGCTTGGTTAAGGTGAAACCAGCAGTGACTTTTTTAAACTTTAAATGCAAATTACACCATGAAAAAAAAACGTAATCGAATTTTTCTTTTGCCACCACCATCAGAAGGATGTTAGGCCTTTTATTTTTACACATACAAAAAACCCACAACTGATATATACACGTTAAAGATATCCTAACCAGATGTGTTTCTTTGAACTCAATACTAAGAACAGCTTCTGACAAATCGAGTTGGATGAACCCAGCAGTTATCTGACAAAGTTTGCTATATATCAGACTGGGATGAGGAGCACAGATGATTAAGTTTACCTTTTGGCATATCTCCAGCACTAGAAAAACTCCAGCTCAGAACTAACATCATAGTTGATGTATATATGACAATTATCTTCATGCTGGATAAGCTTTGGTACATAATGGGACTGAATAAACAGTGAAAAAACCAGGATTACGAGTGGAGTTAAAAACTTTTCGCTCGCCATAGTTGGCGACCGCTGACCATTTCTGGTGACCGCTGACCTTTTCCTTTAGGTTGTCGAAAATTTTCTGGATATCCAAATTAAACCCAAACCAAGTGTTATTGATTTTATATGTCCGTTCTATAAGTGTTCTGATGAGGCCAATCTTGTAACGAAAAGGAACGAAATTAAAAAAATTGGCGAGAAGACTGGTGTAAGACTTTTTCCGGAAAACTGAAATGACAGGAGTGGCTGAGCTATTGTCAACTAGGACATCCAGAAATGAAATTTTATGATCTAATTCTTTTTCAAACGTAAATTTGATGTTAGGATGTCTACTATTTATAAAGTGAAAAAACTGATCAGCTTCCTCTTCAGAGTTGAATAAACAAAACGTATCATCAACATAGCGTCGATAATAGAGAGGTGCTAAAGAACTGTTGTAATTTTCTAACCAGATATTTTCATGATGGCCCAGAAACAGGTTAGCCAATACAGGTGCCAGGGGAGACCCCAATTACAATTGCAAGTTTTTAACATTTTAAAAAGGCGTATTATTTTTAAGGCAGTGCAGTGGTCGGTTCCTTGTTTCAGATCCCTTAGCTTTTAACTTCTATTATATTGTAACATTCGCTTCAGCTCGCAGCACTTACTTTCTTTTAGAAACTTCTATTTATATTTATTTAAGTATGCGATTATTATTCTTTTAACCTTTTGTCTTGTGATTATTGGAGCTGAAAAGGCCTTTTAGGGAGCAACAATAAATGTATGTATGTATGTACGTTTTAAAAGGTTAATCAGCATGTTGCAATTTCGAATCCTGCTGTGATGTAGCATGAATATCAACGTGTTGCTTTGTTGCTCCGTTTAAGGTAGTCAAGGTGCTCGTTTTACCGAGACTCAAACTTGAGAGTTCGCTGATTAAGAAAGCCCAAACTGGTTTTGATGCTGTAGAGAAAAATGCTGCAGACAATCTTCAAAATCTTCTTATGGTATGATAGAATTTATTGGTAACTTTTGGAATGTTTGAATGGAAATGGAAATAGTGTGACCACTAAACAATTACGCTATGTTGTCTTTCCGAGTATGTAGCTATGACTAATTACTTGATTTGAGTGCAAATGGCCCAATCTCAATTCTTGGTATATAACCATTTCATGGAATTGTCCTTATTAATTTTAAGTTTATGTTTCTTATGTTTTTACATTATCAAATCGCATCAGTCAGATTCTTAACAAAGATACGATAATAGTTTTTAATATTATTTTTACCAGTATCATAAACCTACACTAGGTTTACTGTTGGATTTCTTGCTGCTTTAAATGTCTTTCATATAGAAATATCAAAAGATAAGTTGGTATCTAAAAGATTCATTTAACCACAAGCAAATGTTTGATACCTAAAATCTGGTTTCTTGGTTACATTTAGTATTCATCTAGTTTTCCATTGTTATATTGTTAAATGTTATATTTATTAGAGAGTTCAAATTGGATGATGACCCCCCAGTACATACCAGAATCTTGGTGACCAATATAAGATTTTTATCGTAAATGGTATCAAATACATTTCTAGTGGAGCAGTGTAATGATATTTAGAGTTTAAACTTTAGATTAATATATCTACTCACCACTATATTTAGACTTCCTGTTTAACACTTCCTTAGAAACATTTGCCTGGATTACTACTTCGTATGCGCTCTCCTCCCGATGTATCTGACTCGTATGAGAACGAATATGGAAGCATTGGTCATCTTCTGTGCACAAAGGTCACTCAACTGCGTCAGAGCTTAACCAGTATGAAACCTGCAACACTCACTGTTAAAACTTCACTCGCGGCAAGATCTTCATCATCGGGTGTTCTTACGCCAACCACACCAACCATGTTGACCATACAGAAACCTGGAACACCTACCACACTCTTTCTACAAAAGTCCACGGTTCCTGGTACGCCTACAACACTTAGTATACTCAAACCTGGTACTCCTGTTTCAGTTAGTGTTACCATTTTAATGCGAAACACGTCTACGTCTTCGAATTCACCTTGTTCTCAGACAGTGAATCCGAACACACCTAGAACACCTATAACGTCTACAGTTCCAAAGGCACCAGTAACGTCAAGTATTCTCCCTTTTGCGATTCTGGTCAATGTGGGTGGTGGAGCACTAACAAGCAGTGGGAGTTTACCAGCTGTTGTCACAGGTGTCACGGGATCACCAGTTACGGTTACTGGAACTGTCACGCCAGCAATACCACAATCTGCAGTCAGACCTGCAGTAGAAGCAACCACTACAGAAGCAAGAGAAAAATAGTGCAAGCCTTTAATAACGTTTTAAAGGTTTTCCATTTTCGTTTTTTTAAAAGTACCCAAATTAAAATTTCTGGATGGTTGTAGACCGAATTGAAACGTGGACGATGCATGGAGGATGGGGGTTAGAGACAGCATGTAGAATACAGTATATGCACACAAGGTTTTAAAAATAAAACTACAGTAATTTATCAAAAAAAAAAACAAGAACCTATTAAATTTCCTGTTATTAAAAGGTACAATAATTGATTTAGCCATGTATTCAGGGTCCCTTTTTAGGTTGGGTAAATAAAAAAGCTCGATGAAACGTTGACATGCACATAACAACTATCTGGTGTGTGGTAGAGAATGAGGAAAAGGACGTCAGAAGCGGTTTAGGGGTTTACGGGGTAGTCCCAGATTGGTAAATGTATTAGCTGATAAATTTACTCTGTCATTTTAATTGAAAGGATAACTTTGATTCCAAAATGTAGAAGAATAGGACACATTTTAATCCCACAAAGCTACATTATTTTACAACGTAATAAGTTTGTTGGATAAGGTGCTTATCTGTGGTTTGTTTAATGTTAAGTGGATGCTAGTCTTTAACTTACCCTGGATAGGACGTTAGTTTGTTGTAGCAATGTGTCCAACAATGTGAGTCATTCCAGCCTTGAGTCCAGTGAAATGCAGTGTGGTATGGCGAAGGGGTTGCGTTATCCTTTGGGAGTGACTTGACCTTGCCACGGTGTCTCTTTGCCCTTTTTATTGCAAGAATCACAGGAAACCGTGTCTCGGTTTCAGGTTTATACATTTATTCCCCTACAAAGTGTTCAGGTATTCATACCTACAGTACAACCCCTGTTGTCCAACAGACCTTGAGTGAGTTTACCAAAGTCAAAGAAAGCAAGCTGAGGTTTCTAAAATGTTATAAGCACAGCAACTTAGAAGTTTATTCTTTCCCCATGAATCAATCATGTTTTGAGGAGATGTGATGGAATATCTTGCATTTACTACAGCTTTCGAGAAACACATAAAAACTAAGGTAGAAAATATTATTGACAAATTGTACTTTTTAGGCCTGTATACAACCGAGAAGGCTAAAGAGTTAACTATATAAAGGTGCCTTTAAACGGAAACACTCAATTCCTATGAAGAAGCACGAAAGCTGCTGAAAAACATTTTTGAGACCCCTTCAAGATTCCTAATGCAGATGTTAACACAATCTTAAGCTGGCCCATCATTAAAACAAATGATGCTCACATGGAGTACCTTAAATACTACTTATGTATAAAGTTAATTATTTGTTATTTTATCAATTCGTAATTATTCTATTGTCCCACTATGTGGATGTACTTGTAAATAAATTGTTATTATTATTATTATTATGTTTCTATCTCAACCCTTGACTGGTGAAGTGGTGGCGGGCAGTAACAAACTGCCTTAGCGTTCCAAAACTTTAGGTAGGATTCTTGCAGATCCAAGTAATACAGTCTTCTACATGATGTCTGTCGTTAGACCGACATGGATCTCATCCAAAAATGTCTCCCATCTCTCGGTATAACTACCCAATGCGCCAATAACAACTGGAGTGATGCATACTTTATGCATGCGCCAGTAGGTCTTAATTTCGAGGGCTAGGTCCTGATATTTGTTGAGCTTTTCTTTCTCGTTCAAGGCTATCCTGCTATCACCAGAGTATGCCACATCAATAATATGGCACATCCTTTTGCTCTTATTGACAACAACGATATCAGGTCTGTTATGCGGCATCCTCTTATCCGTCTGGATAGTGAAATTCATTCAGAGGATCTTTACTTGCGAGTTCTTACTTATGGTTTATGGTTTATGGATTATGTTTGTACCATTTGTCGCTCACATCTATCCCATACTGCTTACACAGGTCCCAGTGAATACCATTGGTAGCAATATCATGCCTGCGCTTGTACTCCACTTGCGTGGAGCATTTGCTTAGGAGGTGATTAACAGTTTCATCTTTACTGCCACACATTCTGCAACTAGCATCCTCCTTGGTACCATCAATCCTTGCCTTGATTGCGTTTTTTCTCTGGGACTGGCTTTATGCAGCTATAATAAGTGCTTCTGTGCTTTTCATTAGATGGCTCTTTTGCAACCACCGCCAACACTTATCACTCGCTAATCCCTCCGTCTCAAATTGTGGTTACGAATAATAAAAAAGATTACAACACTATATAAAAATCTACAGCTATAAAATTACAATAAATGAAAAAACGTATGTATTATATATCCATATTAATCTACAATGAATTTACAGTCTTAAAAACCGTTCTTAAATCTTTGAGTTCTACATTTGAACATTGACAATTAATGCGAGTATACGCAAAGTACGCCCATGAGTTAAAGCACTTGTAGGGGGAATGAGGCTGTAAAGACGCGAGCCGGGAAAACAAATCTTCTTAAAGGTTTTCATACAAATGTCAAAACGTCTTTCATCAAGACGGGGATATCCGATTCCACTAGAGCCTTGTTATAGGAGAGGTCAGGAAATACAATTCTAAAGACACGTTTTTGAAGCAACTCAAGCTTGTCAGGGAAGTAACCCTAGAGGAGGAAAACAAGCTTTTTGAAAGTGGCTAATTCGGTTGTCAAGATCCACTGGCACTTCAACGTACACTTTGGTGGATTCTTTCTTTGCACTTTGGGCTCCGGGCAAGGGATGAAAGTAGAAAGCTTTGCTGGGGTGATGTCAGCCTCGAAAAAGATCCAGACACGGGAAACGAAATGCTCGCTTGGAAAGCAGAGCGTGGCACGAAGACCAGAAAAGGCCAAGAAGGGGTCACATAAGGGAATTTAATCCCAAACTGCAAGCCACAAACACCGAACGCTGCCCAGTACGTTACTACAAGATGTTCTCCAGCAAACAGCCAAAATCCATGTTAAAGCCAGACAGTCCCTTTTATTTAACAGTAAACACCAAAAAAAGAATCCCGAGGACGATGGTATCATAACCGTCCACTCGGAAAAAATGAAATTTGCAATTTCCTCTCCAAGGCGGTAAAAAGTGCGGGAATTGAAGGAAACATAAAAGGTCACTCCGTCAAAAAAACAATCAAATTCAGATTTTCCAGAAATATTTGTATCACAGCTATCTGGTCACAAACATGTACAAAGTCTTCGTTCGATGATTCATCAGCGACAAATGTCGGAAACACTTAGTGGTGGAGCAAAGCGATTCATCAATTCAGACGAAGGAGCTTCTTTTCAAAAAAAATGGATTTCAATCAGCAAGCAAAATAATTAGGCATGAGGAAAGTCACCAAGTGTATCTCACTGACCGCCCAAAAATCCAAGTTACACCAGAGAACGCTTCTGTCACTGATAGCTCGCACATGAGTTTTGCCTCACAGATGTTTTCTGCTGCCACGTTGAACAGTTGCACAATCCAAATAATGTCAGGGAACGTGAGCATTAGACATGATCAAAGAATGGAAAGTGGTTCTAGCGATTTGAACATTGTTTTAAAACATGGAATAATTTCAAATTTCATGCTATGAAGTTTTAAGATTTGCGATCGCATTTTCTTTTTCAAAACTAAGAACAATCTATTTGTTGTAAAACCGGTTTGACAGCTTT
Source organism: Zoanthus solanderi (assembly GCA_024336925.2). Classification (NCBI taxonomy): domain Eukaryota; kingdom Metazoa; phylum Cnidaria; class Anthozoa; order Zoantharia; family Zoanthidae; genus Zoanthus; species Zoanthus solanderi. Next base: position 2,686 of record JANCMA020344279.1, on the reverse strand, counting down.
GTTTAGACCAGTCAAATTTGAAATTGTCATTGAAGTCACTTATTTACGTCCTGATGGCGCAAGTTGGTTGGCACTTGGCAGTGCGCCCATTGAACATGTTTATTGAACGAATGCTTTTTTTCGACAAAATATATCAAAGTGATGCGCCATTTGATATAAATCTTAATAACGTCGTTTTGCTCGGTCTGTCGTGGAGAATATTTCGCCCTCGGTCTTTCGTACAAACCTCGCTTCGCTTGGTCTGTATAGTGAAAGAACTCGGGCAAAATATTCTCCCGGGCAGACCTCGCACTTGGTTATTAAGATGTTTGTATTTTACGGAATCCAGCGTAAAATCTTTCGATGTCTTCACGAAAGACACCCATTTTCCCCTCCTTTCAGCATTAGTGGAAAAAGCATGCATAGAAATTCCTTCAGTATAGCTAGTGTTAGTACAACTAACATTGTTTGGGGCGCCATCAACGCAATATTTTCCTCCACACTTTCTCGCACTACTCACTTTCTTCTCCATATTTACCACTAGTTTATCCACTTACAAATCTTATGACGTAAGCACTGCGGTCATGTGACGTTTTGACCGAGCATGAAGTGTGTCGATTTTGTGGCAAAAATAGCTCATGATAAGGTCGTAAAATAAAGGCTTTTTGAAATTTTTCGAGAAAAACTTCGGTGAATCTGTTGTTCATATATATTGAACAACTGATTTATGGGGGAAAACTTTGTTTCATATGCACTTTTATGTTTTCTTTTGTTTTGCATTGTCATTATAGTATTGCCGTCTCAAAAGTCAAAATTAAATGTTTTGATTGGCAGACGTGTGATTCTGACAGCTCATGTTTTTTTAGCCTGGTAATAGCAGCAAGCCGACATTCCGTTTGGGCTTGCTGTTAATTGTTGCCAGTCTTTCATTAAAAGCAACGTTTCTGTCCAAACTGGCTAGTTTTAAAATATAAAGAAACAACCGTGTCATACTACTGTGTATAACAAAGAAACAACCGTGTCATACTACAGTGTGGAAACACAGAAATAACCATGTAAGTCTTCAAATTGATGCCATTCAGTGGGACATCTGGGTTTGTCACAACCAATAATTTGTTCAGCATTCTTAGGCTGTCCACATGAACAGATTACTGGTATCTCATCCTCAGAGCCATTGTTTGATGATTCCTTATCTGTAACAGATGCAATTCTGTGATACAATAACTGTCCCAAGTCCCTACTGTACACAAGCCCCACTTTCTTTTAGTTATTGTTATGTTTATATGCGTTTATACATTTATGATTGTATTTTTATTTGCCAGCCAACTGTTCTGCTAACCTAAAGAATAACCTAAATTGAATTTAAAGAAGATAAAAGGTTTAAAAAAACCTATATAGCCACTGCAGATTTCTTCAGAGTTAGAATTTTTGAAATTGCAAGTAAAAAAATGTCAAAGCCCAGCATCTGATTTTTTCAAACAGCTCTGAAGATGAATTTGAGGTTTTCATGAAGAGAGATTTCAAAACAGAAAATAAGAAGTGCAGTTCTAGCTCGGAGGATGAATTCGAAAATGAAATGAATTTTGAACTAGAAACAGCAATGGCAAATCAAGGTGAGCATATTGTTTTTACTACCACTATTTATTTAATAGCTGAACATATATGAACAATGAATTGTCCTAATGAATTCTTTACTAACGTTGGTCCTTCTCTTGCCACTAAACTTCCCCACTCCACTGCCGACCACAAATCATATTTGAGTGGTTCTTTTAGTGATAGTTTCTTTGCCTCACCTATTACCCCTGATGAAATTATCAATATAGTGTCCTCTCTGAAGAGTAGTAACAGTGAGGTAGTGGATGGTGTTAATGTTAATGTGATTAAAGCATCTATTGATCTCTTGGCATCTCCCCTCTCTCAAATGTGCATTATCTCCTTCTCAACTGCCATTGTCCCTGACAAGCTTAAAATCAGCAAAGTACTTCCCATATTCAAAAGTGAAGATAGCACTAACTTCACCAATTATAGGCCTATCTCAATCTTACCTTGCTTCTCTAAAATCCTTGAAAGTGCCATGCACCGTCGGCTAATGGACTATCTCACCAAACATAGCATACTCAATAATCATCAGTATGGGTTTAGAAAGAAACATTCTACTTTTATGGCAATACTGGAACTTACTAATAAAATATTTGATTCATTTGAGAAGAACGAACTCACTATTGGCATATTCATTGATCTAAAGAAGGCATTTGATACCGTTAATCACTCCATCCTCTTAGATAAATTAAACTTCTATGGAATTCGAGGCACACCTTTTAACTGGATGCATAGCTATCTCCTCTCTCGTTCTCAATATGTTCAAATTGATTCCTGGAAATCTCCACTGCTTCCAATTAAATGTGGTGTTCCTCAGGGTTCTGTGTTAGGGCCACTTTTATTTCTTATATATATTAATGACATTTTTTCATGTTCTAATTATCTCTCATTTATCCTTTTTGCAGACGATACTAATATTTTCTTTCAACACAAAAATATCTCTGAACTAACTAAAATTGTGAACCATGAACTTTCTTTTGTGGCTACCTGGTTCAAAGCTAATAAACTAACCTTGCATCCTGACAAGACTAAATTTATAATATTTCACCCTGCAAGAAAGAAAATAAATCTTGATGATCTTTCTATTAGCATCGATAAGAATAGTATT
>JANCMA020344178.1:0-11675 GCA_024336925.2 Zoanthus solanderi | reverse complement strand
ACACAAATTAAAAAAAAAAAAAAAAACACGGGGCAAACCTAAACTTGTGCCGCGCTTCGCTGCTGGCACAAGTAATAATGAAAAATAGTTAAAAAATAAACGCAAAGCAAAACTTTACTCGGTACTTCTCTTCGCGCCCATTAGTAACATCATACGAAACCTATTATGTTTGTACCCGGTCCCAGTTGTCGCACGCACACGTTCCATCGTTTACACGTGCACGTTGTATGCTAAGAACGGTATCGTTTCTAACATTGTTTGTGATGTCTTCTGGAAGATGGAATTCCAACCTTCGCAAACAAGTACGAGATGCTGCAGTGCGAAGGTAGGTCACATGTGCGATATGCCATTTTTGTACGTTTGTTGTTATTTAACAATCGTCTTCTTCCCATCGTCACTGGTTTGTAGGTTTCAATATACACAGCGTCAATGACAATAGAAACGAATTACTCAATTTGCACACTAATATTTACTGTTTTTCCTTATATTTAAATGAAAACCTTTGAGCATGCAACTATTATATTTAAAATTATTTGCAGGTTAAGAACAAAATAAATTAAGCTCCAAAACCGAGAAAGTGAAGGTTGACGATGTGAGAAGATTTATTTTGTCAAGTGGCATTAGGCCAAGTGATTTATCTAAAGAATGTGGACGTATCGCGAGAAAAGCATTCCCTGGTATTGTAAGAAAAAGTAGCAACTCCATATGGTACTACTATGGTCATAAATCCTTTGAAGTTACCCAGCCTACCTGCTCAACAACTTCAGCACAAGATACTGTGAAAAGTACGAAAAAAGACACTGATAGTGCTTTAATTATTGACCAAGGGGGTCCAGGAAGTGGTGACAATGAGAGAAATTTGGAGGAAAACTTATCATCATCAAATGCTTGTCTTGACAATGCACCCAGGGATAAACCCGAAGTGAAAAAACAGTCACAGTTAGTAAGTTAGTAGAAGAGCCTATAAAATATATTAGAAAAACAGGAAAAAATATTAATATAAAAGGCAATACCAGTGAAAAGCTGACTGCTCGCTTTCAAATGAAACCTTATAAGATACCTTCTCTTAATTTGTGCAAAAGTGACTTCTCAGATTTGAACGAAGGCCACATTATTAGTGAGGGAACCTTTGGCAAGTGCATTGCTGGAACATACAAAAACATACCAACAGCTTTTAAGGTTTTTAAAGAAACAAATTACAAGAATGTTCATGCGGAGGCAGATGCCTTGCTTAAAATACCAAATCATTCAGGAATTGCCATGCTCATTGGTGTATTGACAACAGATATGCCACACATCCTAGCCACTAAATTGTATACATTTTCAGGGAAACCAGAAACATACTCAAGTCTTTTAAGTAAGGAAAAGGATCAGCAAATCCAAGATCTGCCCTTGTTTCTGAAGTTGCTGCACTCAATAGAAGCATTAAAACATATACATTCAGCTAGGATGCTTCACAATGATTTGAAAGGAAACAATATTGTTGTTGAGGATACAAAAGGAGTAAAAAAGTGCATTATTATTGATTTTGGAAAAGCATGTTCATTTGACCAGGCAAAAGGTACCTCCTGTTTGTTTTAATTAAGCTTGTTTACTCTTAAACTGATACTCCTTAGAGTGCCTAAATGAGTGTCTTGAGTACATGTTTGTTAGACAACATTGATGAAACTTTAGAAAAATTAATAAACACAAAACTATTAACTATAAAAGCTATAGAATATTTTCAAAAATAAAAAATCTAATTTGAAGATTATTTAGCTATACATGGTAACTCTTTTTAGCTCATTATCTCTTTGGGAATTTATACATGATCATGAAGTTTTATTATGCTTATTAGCCAGATTAGATGAAAATGCAGTGCTAACTGGGCATCATAATAATTATAATACAACTAATTAACATACATAATTCCAGATTTTATAAATAGCATTTAAAGGTCTGCAACTGTAGTGAAAAGTGATTATACCAGTAATTATAAATTACTTGAACTTTTTTTCTGAAAAAACAGTAACTCCACAGTGTAATTTCAGTATCTGATGCACATTCAGTTGTTGAAAAATCCAAAATTTATGACGACTTGCAATGTAAAAAGTTCTGAATAAAATAAACCTAGTTTATTAATATGCTATAACTTACTATTCTTCAAGTCTGTTAAACATCATAAAGAATACTGAATTTAAAATCATTTCTTGCAGAATCAACAAGACATAAAAGAATGACTGATGTTGAAAAAATGAATTACAGAAAGCAGTTTCCACATGTTGCACCTGAAGTTGCCGCAGGTTGCAAACCCACAACCTCAAGTGTACTCATTTGGATATATATACTGCTTGTCAATGATTTCACTGGATAAAAGCCTAGGCCAACTGAAGAAGCTTCTTTGCCTTGGGAAGCAACTTGCACACTACCATCAGACACAAAGGCCTGATCTAACATCCGCTTTGCAGCAAATAACAGAATGCAACACATGCATTCTGTAATTTAATGCAAGGAAGATGTTATATAAAATTACATGTAAAAGTCAAGTTAATCTGTTTACTTACAATTTTCCCCAAATGTAGAATAGATTATTTGATTTTAGTAGTAACAGTACCGTTGAACAAAAATCATTAATTGTAGGATCTTGTTGATAGAATGAAGCCTTGAGTTAATGTTCATGGATCAAGTTTTTAAAGTATTAACTGTTGAATGTCAGATAGTTAGAAAATGATAAACAATTGTTTGTAATAGACATTTGATACACTACAAATGAGATGAAGTTAAGATAGTATTTCCTAGGGTTTAATTGTTATATGTAAATATTAAGTACTTTATATTCTTATAAAATGATTTTCAGAAATCCGAGAAACCATCTGTAGTTTGTGTTACAAGAGAAAAATATTAATTATAAGTTGCTATTAATTCAGGTCATTAACAAAGAACTATACTAAACAAAAATGTATGTATTATGTGTATGTGTATACACCTGCACACAATCTCAAAATCATCTTGAATTGACTCTAATGTTGCTATGTAAATTCCAATCCAAAACATTTTTTCATTTACAGGATGAAACAATTTACTATTGTTTTATCAAAGTAATCAAATTTTAGTAGCCAAAAGAAATATAAGGACTCATAAACCACTTTGACCCGCCTGTAACAACAGCAATTAGTTTGTTTTCAGATTACATTCGACTGATACTATTTATACCAAATCAAATAATCAAGTAATATACTTATTTTTGCACAGCCATGCTTGCCATCTGCAGTGCTTTCAGTAATTATTGAAGTAGGTGGCTAGATGATGAAAGTAGGCATCTATACCTTTTTTACGGAGGAAAACCTTAGAAAGGTTTAAGATTTTGGGACCCCTGAGATGGATTTTCCAGTATTTTGCGATGCTTTAGGGGTTTGAGATTTTGGGACTCTTGAGATGCATTTTCTAGCATTTTGGCGAGAAAAACAACATTCTCATAACTGCTAGATTCTAAAGAAGCAGGCATTTTGCCCCTTGGATTTACAGTTAAAATATATCAGAGCTGTGTGTGAAGAGACTATTTTTGAATTAGATAAAATAATACAAGAAGTGAAGCTTCCCTTTCAAGTTTATTTGCCAATTGCAAGGATGTTTTAAAGAAATACTTTGGGACAATGCACTTGTCTGTAAGAATTAAAAAATAAATGTAAAAACAAATGAAATTCTATTCAGTTTCTCAGGCAAATTAGCCAGCGGTCTGATGCTCAGTAGGCGGCGACAAATTGTTGGTGGCTGCCTTCTAATGAAACCACTACATCTGGCAATGATTTTATTGTTCTGTTTAATGTATAAGAGTCACTAGATGTCAAATTTAAAGCCTCCAAACACTCTTCTACATTGAACTAATTTAATTATTGAGTTAAAGTGAACAGTGTCTCTATCATCAGTTGCAACCCATATTCCATTCCTTCTCGTCTCTCTGTACCAGGACACAGTTACAGTTTGTGAGTCATCCTCAACATGCAATACTTTTCCATACCACAATGCATTGTTAACTCCTTGGATTTCAATGCTGTCCCCTACCTTAGGGTAAACTGGAACATGGATAGCTTTTTCAATTTCTGGTTTATAAATGTCACAATTGAGGAAAAAGTGTGGGTTGTTAACATCTGAAGGGTCTGGATAGAGAATTAACTTGCGCTTCAGACTTGAAAATGGTTGTACACTGTCTCTGGTATATGTACGAGGAAGGAGCTTGGTTGTTTTAGTCCAATCATGCTCAGCAACTCTACCATTCAAAAATGCAGGAGCAAAGTATTTGCCATCAATAAATGTAAAATAAGACTTGCACAGGACCCACTTGAATTATCTGTTTGATTTCCATAACCCACTCTTCAGTTTCATTCTCTCCACCAGCAATAGCACATGTGCAACCCTTGGCAACTTTGATCATTTCTCCAACTTCATCAACAGTAACAACTGAAGAAAGCAACATTGCGATATCTGGTAATAATATTTCTCGAACATCAGGAAATTTGTGGCTGAAGTACCTCCTTATGTCACTTCGTTGTTGCCGAGAAATCTCGAGTTGCCTTACCTTTCCCACTGTCACACCATTTGAAAGGGCTTGTTGAATCTGTTGAGATTCTACTTTTCCAATATCTGCAATTAAGGCAGTGGCTGCTGCAATTGAACTTTCCCGAAGGAAGAATGGCTCACCTTTATCCAGTGCAGCCTGGACGTCAAAACTGTATGCCTTAGCTTGCTCATACTTAGACAAGGGTCCATTCTTTTGTTGATACACTTTGAGGAAATGCTTGATGCTTTCCCTTTCAGCATATGTTTTCTCAAGACCTTTAGCATTGTGCTTTTGCAGCTTGTGTGACCGAATTTGCCTTTCGTACAATTCACATGAATAGTTATCAGGGCTTGAATGCCGCTGGATCTCCTTTGCAATATGAGTTGAATATTCTAGGTTTTCAGCACAAAAGTCAAGACCATAATATTCCTCTGCCATTATTGCATGTTTCCATGTGAGATTGTTAAGCCTATCAATGTTATTTGAAGTCCATCCAACATTGCGAAGCTGTTTACTGTAAAGTATGTTTGTAATGGAACAGGCCAGCATGAAAATATAATAAGCTCTGGATGGAATTTTCTCAGCCAAAATTTCACTAGCAATCTTGGAGAACCTGTTATAAAAATGAAATTTTGAAAAGAAAGAAACCAAGATTAGGCCCTATATAATAATTAAGGCAACTGATAATTAAGAAAACAAATTATTCCAGTTGCAAGTGATGGTCAATCATGACATTGAGTACACAGTTACTTTATTTCAGTCATAATGGATGACCATCTCAATTAAAAGCATGTAACTCTTTCTTATTAAAACTTGGTGCACCGCAATTTTTGAACTTTCAGTGCACCTCAAACTAAAACAAAACCATCCATCATAGTATTGGTAAATTAACTTAAATTGTCTAATCTCTTAAACACCAAAAAATATTTAATTTTATATTTTTCTGTCAGTTTTTATGTTAAGAATGTTTTCCCTAAATAATTTATAATTACAACTATCCCCAGGGCATAGTTGTTCAGACAATTAAAACTAATTAGTTCTAACCCAGGGTTAAGTTTTCACTCTGTGATCTCATTTCTTAGATCCATTAACTGACTTGACTTGGAAAGTTGTCATTAACATTGTTGTATGATTAGAAGTTCTTAATAGTGTTTATAAACAAAGCAACCCTTTCTTTGTAAAGATATGACTGTTTCAATTTTTACTTAACCCAGGGTTAAAGTTAGCCCCATTTTGAACAACTGCGCCCAGATGGGGAAATGACTATAGTGGTAGATATAATTACATACAGAGATGACTAAATATAAAAATTATATTTATTATGCCCTGCATTGATAGTTGTTTTAGTATTTACCAAAATCTAGAGATAAAGATGCACTTTATTTTAAAGTAATTAAAGAAACCCTAGTATGAAAAAAGTAACACATTATTTAGTAATCCATTCTAATGAAGCCTTACTTTACAAACTCGTCAGACTTCCAGCTTCCCAGCTTATCAGTGAGGCTCTTTAGCCTAGCAACTCCCCTTGCTTTCTCCTCCCTGCACCATTTCACTGCTTCAAGAGCACAACCAAATTCACCTCTATTTAAAAGCCCCCAAGTATAGGTCTTCTTTCATTTACAGGAAGATCAACATTTTCATTCAAGTCAGGCCACAGTTTGTCCAAAAACTCTTTCTTCAGAAGATTGAAACACAGGTGCATGCGGTCAATCACCATATCATTTATTGGGTCGAACCCATACAATTTGTACAGTTCAAACAGTTTGCTTACACCTCCTACACCACTGTCTCTCTGTAATCTTTGCCGTTCTGCTCGTGTATGAGCACTGTCAACTGCAAGCCCATTCTCAAATTGATACTCTGCAGTTCTAGGTTCTGCTGGATCCCGATAACGCTTTCGAAAACTGCCATAGTAGTAATGACGTTTTTGTGGGACATAAGTTCCACTAACCAGACACTTCCTACACCCAACTTTTCCACCTAGAAAAATTTTTAAAAATGGGTGATATTAAAGCAGAACAACAAAAGAACAGATAACAAGACAAAATATAGAATGTTAAATTTTACTGATAAAATCACAAGAACTTAGACAGCATGGCAGGCCTGGTTACTAAGATGAAAGAAAATGAGTAATTATGGCTTGCACAATAAACTGTGCCTTGAAAAATCAACACTAAATATAAAATGCCAGAACTCAGATTTTACACTAAGGGGTATATTGATAGAAGAAACAAGTTTATACTTATGTCTTTATATGCACACACTATACTACCAAAAAAGTTGGAAAACATATAAATATTCATGTAGTGAGGTTCATTCATTCATACACATGATATTTGTAATAATAAGCAACTTAAAAAAATTACCTCCTGCATACAAGATCATTTCTGCATGTGCCTTCAGGTCTGCAGTTCCCAACAGGAGCAACATTCTTACAGTGTATTGGCCTGCATCCAACACTTTATTACCAACTCGAATCTCATTTACAAGTGTTATAGTTCTCCCATTAATGTACAGGTCGACCACTTCATCAATTAATGGTTTCAAAAACGCATCAATCTTGTGTGGAATACCCTCTCCAATCTGACATGAAGGTATAAAACTATAAATACTCAAGAACTTTCCCTTTGAACGATTTTTTTTTTGGGGTGCATGCACTGCTTAGCTGAATTGTTGCCATTCCTCTGCTTTTCTTAACTAGGGCATTGAAACCATCTTCATGAAAAATGAAAGCCTGGTTCAAAGGACAACCCCTAACAAAAACTGGAGAATGTCTGAACTGGTGAAAGCACTCTGAGCACTGGAGGTTTACGATGTCTGTAGGCATATTTTCTGGCTGGGCAGCAGCTTCAATTTCTGATGCACTGATGATAGAACCACAGTTATTACAAGAGGTTGGAAAAAGTGTCTCATTATCATTGTCCCAGAAGTAAGACAAATCTGAAAATCTTTGCCCATGCCAGATCTCTTGAAAGGGCACTTCTTGGGGTTCTCCCCAAGCCATTGCTCACTATTTTCCCAATGAGCCAAATGGTCTTTTATACTTTGTTCATCCAAAAAAATGTCTTCCAAGTGGATTCCAAGAACATAATAGTCGTGACAGTCTTCCCAATCTTTATCACAGTCAGAGCAAGGAGTATAGGGTTCAAGAAGGGTTATATGGTTTTCTGAACAACATACTTTGAAGTGTTTTGGTTCTTTGATGATGATGGCGGTGTGTTTTTTACTAGCGGCTGCGAGTTGACAAAAAATTCTTATGTATCATTATTTCTGTGTCGTATTGTTTTTGTTTTCTGTATTCAATATGTCTGATATAACTACTGAGTCACTGAAAGCTATTTTAGATGAAAAGCTGGCGCCAATTAATAGTAAAATGGACGAGATACAAAACTCGATGGACCTGATAAATGAAAAGTATGAAGAGATCAAGAACAGACTATTTTTGATCGAGGAAGTACACAAAGACATCAAGAATGAGAATCAAGCTCTAAAGAACCAGCTGCGAATTGCAACGAAGGAAATTGATGATTTGCGAGCAGCTTGTAATGATTTAGAACAGTACTCCAGGCGGGACTGCGTTGAGATTAGAGGCATACCGCTTCCCTTCAAGCGCGCGGGAAGCCATAGTCCAGGAGAAAACACTGACTTGATCGTAACTAGAGTTGCAAAAGTGATGGGAATTAACCTGGAATGTGAAGAAATCTCCGTGAGTCATAGGCTGAAGACAAGTAAATCCTATCATGGAAGGCATGCGAAACCTCCACCCATCATCGCGAAATTCGTGAGACGCAACACCAAAGAGAAATTTTTTAAAGCAAGGAAAACTCTGTACACAAATAACATTGTGGCCAAAGACCTTGGGCTCGGTTATGAGTCTACGAGCAAGATCTCTGTTGTAGAAAGCCTCACTGCAAAAAACAAGGAACTCTTCCAAAGGACCTACGAATTCAAACGTGATCACAATTTCAAGTTCCTATGGACCTCATCTGGAAATATATTTCTGCGAAGGTCTGAAGAAAGCCAAGTTGTACCGATCAAGAGCTTGGATGACTTAGGTAGAATCAGAGCTGACTATGACTATGAGTGATGACTCGCATGTGGATAAGTATATGTTATGTACACTACAGTTTATCTTTAGACCTCATCTGGAAATATTTTTTGAAAGTCAGCCCAGCGATACAGATCAAGAACCGGGCGTCGACCTTGAGGATAAGTACACAACAACTTAGCTAAATTACTACCTTCAGTAGCTATTGTAATAAATGTACCAACAACCGTCCTTTAGAGATTGACAATCTAAATAGCTATAGATCATTGCCTCAATTGGATATTGGCTCAGTTGCCTCAAATATCCAACATTTGACAAACTCTGATGTTGACCTTCATATGCCATTTGATGTTAATTTTAATTATTATGATATATATACTCATGATTTTCATAACAACCATGATATTATTGAATGCCAGCTGCATCACAGTGAATCGTTTTCTGCAATTCACTGTAATGTAAGAAGTCTCTCTGCAAATATTGACAATCTTACTACTATGCTATCAGAATTACATTTTTCTTTCTCAGTTATTAGTCTAACAGAGAGATTAAGCAGAAAATTGATAAAGAACCAATTTTAAATTTAAATATACCTGGATAATTTTGTATCCCAACCAAGCCACTCAAATGCTGGTGGTGTTGGTTTCTTTATCAAAGTCGAGAATTTAAAATATACTATACACGAGGACCTATCCATATCAGAAAAGCTCTATGAAGCACTGTGGATTGAAATATAGAAAGTGATCAAGAATGTAATAAATTGTTATGTGGTGTAATATATAGACACCCAAAAGGAAAACTGGAACCATTTTTTCAATATGTGAATTTTTCCCTCCAAAAAATCTAGAGAGGAGAAATATTGCATATGATATCTGGCGATTTTAATTTGGATCTTTTAAAATTTGGCTCACATTCTGAAACAGATGAATTTCTGAATATTCTTTTGACTAATTTTTTTCAACCTCATATCTTACAGACCACTAGAATCACCGATCATTCTGCTACACTTATTGATAATAATTATTCTTCAACTCTCTTGAACACTTTACAATAAGTGGAAATGTCATTTATGATATTGCTGATCATCTTGCTAATTTCCTTATCATTGATAAATTCTCAACATTTTGCCTAATAACATAAAGATATATAAGAGAAATTATTCTAAACTAAATGAACAAGCTCTAATTAATGAAGTACAGTCAACTGATTGGGAAGAGACTTTTGCTGAAGTTCAAACCCAACATCATTGTTTGAGTCATTTTATAACAAAATCACTTGTATAGTCGACAAACATGTTCCTGTAAATGATCGAGCTCTCTAAAAAAGAAAAAAAAGTACAGGCCAAGCCATGGCTAACATATGGTATTAGAACATCTATTCAAATCAAAAACAGATTTTATAAAAAGTATCTTAAAACAAATTATCTGTTCTATTTCGATAGATTCAAATTCTATAGAAACAAGATAAATCACTGACTTAACTCGAATCACTAAAAGACAATATTATGATAATTATTTCCAAATAAATAATGATAATGGAAAATTAATTTGGAGAGGAATCAAACAAATTGTTAAATTAAAAAATGACAGTTTTACCATTCCTACAATGATAACTGAAAATGACAGAGAACTCAAGGACTCAAAAGAAATTGCTAAAGCTTTTTGTAAATACTTTTCTAATATTGGAAATGAGATAGCAGCTTCCATCCCAAACATAAGTAAATCACCTTTAGATTATCTTGATAAATCATATTCAGATAGCTTTTTTATTCTTCCCACTTCAACTCAAGAAATTGAGGATGAAATATTGAAGTTGAAGAATGACAAAGCAGTTGGGCCTTTGAGTATACCAGTTAGAATCTTGAAAATTATTAGACATGTTGTATCTGGGCCACTTGAAGCAATTTTTAATCTGTCCTTCTCTACTGGAATTTTTCCAAGTAGTCTCAAAGTAGCTAAGGTTATTCCAGTTTTCAAAAGAGGAAGCCGTAGTCACTTAAATAATTATCGTCCCATATCTCTCTTGTCAGTATTTAATAAGTTATTAGAGAAATTAATGTATAAGAGACTATTTAATTATCTAGATAAAAAATCCATACTCTATAAAAAACAATTTGGATTTCGTACTAAACACTCAACCAATCATGCTATCTTAAGCATTGTTGATAATATACAAAGGGCAATCGAAGAAAAGGAGTTTTCCTGTGGAATATTCCTTGATTTCTCAAAAGCCTTTGACACAGTGAACCATGAAATCTTGATCAGAAAATTAGAAAACTATGGCATACGAGGAATTACAAATGATTGGTTTCGATCATATCTAAGTAACAGAAAACAATATGTTTATATAAATAATATTTCCTCAGACCCATATCAAGTCAACTGTGGAATTCCACAAGGATCAGTCCTTGGTCCTCTCCTCTTTCTTATTTACATAAATGACTTTAATAGATGCTCTAAATTATTTGACTTTCACCTTTTTGCAGATGACTCAAATTTGTTTTACAAACACAAAAGTCTATCTATCCTTGAATCTGATATAAATAGAGAATTGAACAAAGTAGAAGAATGGCTCTGTGTAAATAGATTAGCCTTGAATATTAAAAAATCAAACTATGTCATATTTCACCCCCCTCAAAGGAAAATATTATGTAGCCCCATACTAGAAATTAATGGAAAACACCTTAAAAGAGAACTCAGTATAAAATATTTAGGTATTTTTATAGATTCCCATCTTAACTGGAAATCACAAATCACCTATATTGTAAAGAAAATAAATCGAAATATAGGTATAATTTCCAAACTAAGGTACTATTTGAATAGGAACACCCTAATAAACTTATATAATGCACTAATCTACCCTTTCTTAATATTTGGCATAATTATTTGGGGCAACACATATTCATCTACTACACATCCGTTGCTTGTCCTTCAAAAGAAAGCTGCTCGCATAATGACTTTTTCCCAGCTCGATGCACATTCCAGCCCATTATTTAGAGATCTTTCTATACTTAAGTTCCCTGATCTTGTTAACTTCCATACTGCAGTTTTCATGCATAAATATCATAATAATATGCTCCCAACAGTTTTC
>JANCMA020344072.1:0-21553 GCA_024336925.2 Zoanthus solanderi | reverse complement strand
CCGAGGAGCACTGGGGATTTTTACCTGTTCGAGAATTCTCACAAATGTTGCCAAAGTTTGCACCGGGATATGAAGGCTAGGACAACATGTTTTATTTATTTTATAAAATTATTATTTACAGTGTTAACGAGAAAGAAGAGACGAAGTGCGAACCGAATTACAACTAAGGGCGTTTTCCATTTACCAAGACATCCCGGAAATTCATGTTGGGATGTAAATGGAACACACGTTTTTAGTGCGTTCCACTAGAAAATTTCCTGAAAGAATGGAACTTATGAAAAGATAGTCCTGTTTTCCTGTTGGAAACTTTTACGAAGGAAGTGCATGTTCCATTTACAAATTTTGCGCAGCCTTTTTGAATTTTTGCAAGAGAACGAAGCCTGGGAACAAATGGATTATTTGGTGAAATTAAGACTTTCTTCACCCGATGGAAATTTCCACTGAAACTAACGTGACTTTTCGGTAAATGGAAAATGCCCAAAGGTTTTGTATGATTGAGTCCGAACGAAACTTGTAAACTCTTTAAGAAATCATAAAAATCCGTACCCTTTGGTGCCTAATAGACAACCCCCTGGGGTAATTTTCACTCATTAAACTCTTATTCCAAAACCCCAAGGCTATTAAATATTTGGGAAGAAAATAGAAACGTATCAAAGAGAGTCAAAGAGCACCGTTGTTGAGCAGGAGGACGAGGGAAACATTTTTGACATTCTGGGCCCAGTTGTTCAAAAGCCGATTAGCACAAAGCCAGGGTTAAATGTTTAAACCACGATCTTGTATCCAATCTTACAAGGGGAACTTTTGCTGTAATTTTGGGATAAACAAAAATTTTCCAAGAAAAATCCAAACAGTGTTCGTAACTGTTTACCTTTTCTTTCGTTTGAATTTTTGCTTAACCCAGGGTTAAACTTAATCATCCTTTGAACAACTGGGCCCTGGAGAACATATGAAGAGAGTACAAAAGAGTATTTTTTGTAGCAAATGAAACATAACTCACACGTGTTTATTATTGGCGTTGCGGAAAGAGCTGGTATGGTTATTGCAACGGGTTTTACAGCGGTTTTCTATAACGAAAATGTATGTTTCTTTTTTATTTATATCGTTTCTAGTTAGTTGTTTGTATACAATATTTTTTACAAGACAATATCCAGATAATGGTAAATTTGCGGCAATTACATGTTGTTATTAATTGTTGTTAAATGAATTTTACAGTTACCGCGCTTTTTTCTTAGAAGTTTAAAAAAAGTAGTCACATGCTTGTTTTTGTGCGTTAGCATTTTACACCGGTGGTATCGAGCCACCCATTACAATAAGTACTGTCATGCGGTCAAAACCGGGTGCATTTTCATTGCCATTACACAAACTTGACGCAAGCCTACTTTATTCAAAGACCGATATTTAACGCTGCAACAACTTCATTGTAAAAGAGAGGAATATTTACAAGTTTATCATTTTAAACCAGGACTGTATTTAATATTTGCGTCTTCTTTCTTTTATTTGTCAAAATGTTTTTCATTTTTTGCTTATAATTACAAGTAGATCTAAAACCTAAAAATATTAGAAACTAATTATAATTAGTTTTTGGATTATCATCTTCATCTAAAGGTAACTGTAACCAGATTTCCAAACATGTCAGCTCGGAGATTCTCTTTGTCCCATATTTTTGTACAAAACGAATCTATATTATCGGTTGTACCTTGAACAATCAAGGAACCACTGTTACCATGGCAGTGGGTGTCAATATAAACTAATGTTGATGTGTCAAATATAAACAGTGATGTTTTATCATTAATTATGAAGAGAGCAATATTTTGCTCCTTTTGAATTGACATCTGGAGCTGTGAGGGCAGAGTCGAGGGAACGTGTTCATCACAAAGTCGCACTGGTATTGGCTCATTAACAACAATGTCATACATGCCCTGAAGAATTTCTGCTGCCTCCTCAACAGATAAGAACCTAGATTGCAAGCTCCATCTAAAATCATCATACCACATGTTTCCTGCTTCAATAGCAATGCATATAAGTTTAATCCACTGTTGTGGTAGGTAATTTCCCACAATTGGAATTGGAAAATCACAGTTTTGCAATGCCCGTGCCAAAACTAAAGCTATAATGCTGCAAGCATTACTTCCATTTCGCCCAGCAAGTGTTGATTGGCTAATACACTGTGGTAGCTGCCAGCATGAAATGTTACTACCAATTGACTGACCAACAACCAAAATATCCAAAATTTCCTGTGATACACGCATTACCTGATTAAACTCTTTACCTACCATACCCAAGGATTGGACATCAATACCACTACTAGGTTCCCTTCCATCCTGAACAGTTTTTATATCATCTTCATCTTCATCATCACCGTCACCATCATCATCCTCCTCCTCCTCCTCATCATCATCATCATCATCATAATCACCACCATCATCAGCAGCAGCAGCAGCACCACCACCAACATTAGCATCATTTTCATTTCTGTCTTCATCATCCTCACCACCATGAGCAATAGAACCACCACTAGCACCTTTTCCTTTTCCATTTCCACTGTTGACTGTCATACTATTGTAAAATAACACAGCTTCATCTAGGTTTAATACTCCAGCAAATGCATCAATGCCCTTCTTTATCTGGGACATTGAAAAGTCCAAGCCATCTTTCATGAGTCCTATTTTTCCATTTACGACTGATTGCGACAGCGCTTTTGTGGTATACTTTCCTTGCTGAAAAAGAACAATAACAATTGAGATTTTACTGTAGGACTTAAGAGCTAAGAGGATGCGTTGGCAAATACCCTTACTTACTACAGGTGCAATGCAGTTTCAGATTAGCAGGATTATAGTAAGACTTAAAAAGATAGTGTTACAGCACTACTGAAATTTAAAAAGTCACTAAAGTCTTTTTTTCGTATGGATACTTTTTAACTCTGTTTGTCTCAGTAGAAAATTTTTATATTAATATAGTATTACCTAGCACTCACTATATCCCTTTTTATAAGTTTCTGCATACATGTTAAAGTTAATTTCCAAAATGTAAAGTGGAATGGTTTTATACTTACAGAATGAGAATCAGTATCACTATCCTCTTCCATTATGGTATTAGGAGGACCTGACATATCAACATCTGAAATGAAACACATCAACGTCTGTGTTAAAGGAGTGGTGACTTTCTCGCATTAATCGCTGTCAGTAACTTGTATGTTTCCCAGAACATCAGCAGTGAAAAGAAGTTAAGGAAGAAATAGAAAGTCGAGCTTTCAGCTGTATCTTTACTTAGGCAATATATTTACACTAGCTGTTTCTATCGAAAGTGAAGTGCTGCTATATCCGAACTGCAAACTGCAAAATGTTTTTGTATGGATAAAAAGTATCAAAGAGTCTTTGTTCATAGATAATCCTACGGCATGGATCATTTGTTTATTTCAAGAAAAAGTTGAGTTCAAAATTAATAAACAAGAAAAAATATAAAACGGATACACACAAAACATGAAATCAGCATTAGAAAAAATATATTTACAACTAATTTACAAGAACAATTCAAATGTTTCAGTTTATAAAAATGAACTTAACATGAAATGGCAATAAAAGAAACTATCGTTAACTTGCACGTCGGGCGATCATCACTAGTTGATTACCGCTGAGCGCAAGTACTGTAGGGCGCAAAATTCATCCATCGCGTCAAAGTCCAAAGCGATCAAATACTCGTGCGATACTGGGTACCCGCAAATGAATCAAGACGCACGTTTAGTTACTAAGTAATAAAAAAACGACTTAAAACAAAAAAAATCAACAAAGTTCTAACAATTAGCTAACATTTCCAGCTGTTCAATACGCTTTTTTAAGGTTGTTACATTAGTGATGTAAAACCTCAGATACTGCATCATTTCTTTGATTACCAAGGGCACCTCTTCAAATCGCTTCTGTTCCAAGTATCTCTCAATAATCTGCTTCTTTACACGCACTAGAATAGCTGGAAAAAATTAAATGGTGCGAAGCAAACTGGAGTTCAGAGAAAATCCAACAAAGAGAATCACAGCGACAAAAAACATGACAAGCAAACCACACTAAATGGTTAGGACAGCCTACTTCTTTGTCAGCATGGTTTTAGGAGGAACTACAATCTCAGACAAAAACCTTGGCCAGGTATACCTTTGTTACCCCTTCCCCCACATCAATGTTGTTTAAAAGGTCCAAAACTTCCACAAAAAATAACGCATTATTGGACGGGGGTGCGGGGGATGCTTTGTCAACGAGGGTGTCCAAAACATTTTGTCCGAGATTGTCTGAGAGAAAAATTAAAGAATTTAAGTGACGTTGTGTTTGTGGCGCGGATATTTTTAACTAGACGTTTTGTGACGTTCTCGAACACGGCGTGTTGAAGTCATACATATCAAGCTGTATTCTACAGGTTTAAGCGGCTTACGTAAATCTAAAGTTTACTTTCTGACATACATCAATATTCTATAAAGTTCTGGAAAGATATAATTTAGTTTTAAAAGGATAGCTTTAATCTACGACCGCAGCACTCGCATAAAACATGATAAACAAGATTGTTAACACAAAAAAAATAGACGACAGAACAAGAGCCCGTGTGTTCTACCTTAACGTAATCAAAGGTATGCCAAAACGGAGAGTTGCTTAGATGTGCAACATTTCGAGAAGTAGCGTATTGAGAATTGCCAAGGAGAACAGACAACAACTAAAAGTAGCTCCGGCTAAACAAGGAAGGCCAAGAAAAATCACAGATCGCCAAAGACGCCACATCCTGAGATGTCTAACGGTTTTAAGGGAACAAGAGGGTACATTTTCTGTCAAGCAGCTGATGCAGTATGCTGGACTTAGTGAGGCAGAAATCTCCATCCGAACAGTGACTAGATTCCTTGATAGAGAAAATTACTTTTACCTGCAGGCAAGAAAAAAGGGGTTATTAACTCGAAAAGATTTGACGACACGTCTCAAGTTTGCCATGAAGATGCGGAACGAGTTCGTAGTGAATTTTTGGACTGATCAAATTGCTTTCTGTTTAGACGGCACAGGGTTTGTGTACGAACGAAACCCACTAGATCAAGCGAGAGCCCCTAGGGCGAGAATATGGAGAAAGAAGTCTGAAGGACTTTGCCACGGTTGTACAACAAAGGGAAAAAAGGAGGGTTCTGGCGGAAAAATCTTAACGTTAATAGTTGCAATCAGTTGGAACACTGGTGTAGTTTTTTGCAAGCCTTATAAAAAAATGTGTGGACAATTTTTGCCAGTTTCATAGATCAGAATCTTAACTCTATGTTTTTGAAAGTTACTAAAAATAGCCAGGTGTTTTTACAAGATGGCGATCCATCTCAAAACTCAGCTGCGGCAAAACAGGCTATGGCACGCGTCAAAGCTACATTGTTTCCAATCCCCTGTCTCCTGACTTAAATCCCATTGAAAACTTTTTTCACCTTGTAACAAAAAAATTAAGGTCTGTAGCACTTGAAAAACAAATATGCACAGAGACATATGATGAGTTTGAACAA
The DNA here is from genome assembly GCA_024336925.2 of Zoanthus solanderi. Lineage (NCBI taxonomy): Eukaryota > Metazoa > Cnidaria > Anthozoa > Zoantharia > Zoanthidae > Zoanthus > Zoanthus solanderi. The sequence continues at coordinate 16,050 of JANCMA020344072.1, read as the reverse complement.
CGAGTTATAGAGACTATATATTCAGTTCCAGTTCAAACAATTAACAATTTAATGGAATCTATGAACAAGCGAATTGAAGACGTTATTGAGAAAAATGGTTCTTGACTTAAATATTAGTGCTTTTTATTTGAGTACGTAAAAAATATACTCACTGTAAATTCAAGTTGAATAAAATTTAAAATTATTGTCCATCTGTTACATGTTTTAAGCGATTTTTTTGTATACTATAAATTTGAGTACCTCTTCTATTTATCCCTTGCCTCTGGGGAGGAAGAGGGAGGTTGGGGCGTAGCATTTATAACTGAAACTGAAAGTACGCTTCACCTGCACGCTACACCATCCTTTTTTCCGACAAGTTTTGAAAGTTTTAATGAAATACTTTTTAAACTTAAGTAAATTTTGAAATATATGAAAGATTTCCTGTTATTTCCAACTTGCCAATGATGTACGTATTAATGAGAACAAAATTTATTTCTATTTGTTTTTGGTGCAGCGTCAACTTATATAAAAACAGGAATAAATAAATTTTTAATTAATACAATGCAACGCTACACCATTTTGAAACAAGATTGTTAATATTTTTTCTACACGTTAAAACTATACATTTGGCAAACATGTTGTACTTAAAAATAATCCAAACAGTTTCATGTTTTATCGACAGATTCAATATACATTTTACGGTGAACCGTTGAGGGAACCACTGATTTGACCTGAAGCAGCTATGCATAACTAATTTTTTCACCAATTTTTATTTTCTAAGTATGAATTCGGCGAAACACCTTGGACATGCTGCCACACTCTTTTGTTCGGCTGATGGGATCTGATAATGGAGATTGAAAATTTTCCATCGAACTCTCATCATTTCTGTTTCTCGTTGGTCGAGAACTCCCCCGCGAACCAAAGTTATCTCGTCTTTTGAAGTGCAAAAGATAGGCGTGTCGCTTTCGAACACAATATCGTTTGAAAAATGTGACTTAGGTGCTGGAAGATGAACTATTTGTCCTTGTAGCAGTAAAAGCAGATCATGCCAGGGGATTATTTGTGGTGACCAGCGAAAATCGTTCAAGAAAATCACTTCGCTTTCTTGAGCTCCCACCCAGGCAAAACTTGTGGTCGCAAGGTTTGTAAAGCAACTACATTTTGCAGCACCCAAAATCATAATATTTCTGTATTTTCCGCTTCCTTTAACCAGCAGCGTTTGTAGGGCTTGTGCAAATTCACTCTCACTTACTTCATTGTGCCTAAGAACTTCTTTGGGCATTTTCAACCACTGTCCTTCACAGTCGTCACTGCATTCAGCACTCAAACTATTATTTAGAGTCTCTAATCTGCTTTGCCGTGCTCTTTCTAATGCATAATCTGCTTTGCCGTGCTCTTTCTAATGCACCTGAAGCATTCTCTATTTCCCAGCCTATGTTAATTGCTTCATCTAATTTGTTTAAGCCGCGGTTGGCAATGAACTCTGCTATATCAGTTTTTCCCTCATCCTTCTGCCTCTTCGCAAAGGCAAGAAACTCTTATCTACTCTTAATCCTTTTCTTCACCGCAATTTGCGAAACTTCATAAACACTTAAGCGAGATGTACGGGTACGTTTACTACTTTTGTTGTCTGTTTTCCTTCGCCTTTTCTTTGATTGCTTAGATGCTTGTTGTGTTTTCAGGGCATTAGTTAAATCCGGATGGTTTGGGGACAGCACGTAATCTCTATCTTCTATTATCGTGTACTTAAACGCAGAAAAATAATTAACATGATGGCCGGAGAAATTTACCTTCAAATTGACCTCTTTCTCGATATAGTCTCGCACGTTTAACCACCGGCGACGACTACTGAGTTTAACAGCCATGTGAAAGTGGTTGGAACCGTCTTTGTGCTTTTCCTGACTGCAAAACCATGTATCTCAAACATCTGTACGTTAATATTGAGCTAAATGTGGATGTCGTCAATAGAAAGGAAGGAGCACATAAACTTGTTTAATGTAGTAGGATAATGACAAAAGCAAGGATTTTCTCAAATGCGAGAGATACTAGATACTGTTTCATTAGCATAGTAAAAATTAAATCTGGTATTTGTAAAGAATTTGGTGCAGCAATGCATTTTGGTTTAAAATTTACAGGTTCTTGGAAGTGCCGCCATAGAAGAGGTCCCAAATGCGCCCATGTTTAACCAGCCAGCAAAAAAGCCCAGGCGCAATGAACAACTTAATTTAGTAAGTGCTAATGAAGGTCAAATGCCAGTTTGTTCGTCAGTCACATCAAAGGTATGTTTTAAAATTATTTTCAGAGCACTGAGGGTACTGACCTTACGAGATATATATTTTGGTGATGCACTTTTTGTTGTGGTAAGAGTTTCCCTTTTTCAGCCGCCAGCGTGCTGATGTTTGGAAACTTTCATTGTTTACAAAATGCTGCTTGTTGTTTTCTTCTGGTTTGCTTTCACTGAGTCGCCATTGTAAATATTTCAGGACTTTTACAATTTGATGAATCCTGCGCGGCAAGAGCCCCTATTTAGTCTTTTTTTAGTCTCAAAAGAAATTTAAAAGAGAAATTGAGAAGTCGAGGTGTTTCGTCCGTCGACAAACCTTTAGTACTGTGTCATTAAATAGGAAGCACTAACACTTAAATTTATCCGTTTCAGATAAGGACCAGGACAGAGATTCTGAGTCAGATAAAACAACTTTTCGAACTAAAAGAAATTGGAGCCATTTCAGAAACTGAATATAAAGATAAAAAAACTGTTCTGATGTCTGACCTAATTTAACAAGCTACTTTTAACATTTAATATGTGCAATGTGTAACTACACTCTTTTTTTATAAGAATATACTTTATAAAAATATTGAGGCTGAAATTGGCCATATTTTAAGTATATTTTGGGATTCCGTTTTCTTGCACTGCGGCGATGATTTTCTCTGCAAGCTGTTTACCTGTTGCATGACCTAACAAGTATGTTTGCAAGTGGCGGAGAACCACTTGTGGCTGGGTAGATGACCAGTAACGAATCTTTATGTCTAGTTGTTTATTTATTTGGGCGTTTGTAGTTTCATCATACTGTAAAGTGAATGGAGATTCTGATTTCTTCACATCATTAGCAACAATTTGTTTGAAGTATGGCCTTGTTGCTTCAGAAACCAAGTATACCTTCGATGAGCTCATTGTGAAGTTTTCAGCGATTTTACCAGGAAACATGGCATGAAAGGTGTCTGATATTGTCACAGGAGGAATAGCTATAGTGAGATTCAACAACCTTCATTGTCCAAGTAAGTTCAGCTTTTGTTGCTTCATCCTTATGAGACATGTATGTCAATGTTCCAGTTGCTTGCTTCTGCTCCGGATCAGGTGGTGTTTCTAACTGATTTGAAGTGAGAACCATTTGCCGTCCACCAAGTATTTGGTGTGCGACTGTTGGTGGCTTTTGGTTTTGGCGTGCTGCAGCAACTGCAGCAAGCCTTGGTTGTCATACCGGCCTGTTTTCTTGCACAGAAAACAGAAGGCCTTGCCATTTTCTGTTTTAGGCTGGCTCCAGTCTGAAATTTTGTGGCCTAAGGTATCTTTCCTTGTAAGCCAATCCTTCTGGAAATGAGTCTTCCCACCAGGCATATTTTTTTCTCTAGGTCACTGCAAGAAATCAAGAAAAAGAATTAACTAGAATGTAAAGAATGTCTTCATATCATATTATAGTTTATAGGGTTTGACATGTAATGTCCGTGTAGGTCGGTCATTTATACATGTAAAGCTGTTTTTTCAAATATTTTATAATGACTGGTTGCTTTGGATTTCAAAAGTCCTCCACATCCATATGGCTCTGGAGGTAAGGGGCGCCAATCCCTTCAGGATTAGGTTGACCAATCCTGCCAGTAACCTAATGACATGTCTTTGTTTTTGATCAAAGAATTACACTAAAAAAAAGAAAAAAAAATATTCAAAACTTGCACTCACCTTTCGATTATGAATGGTGCTTTACAAACCATAAAAGATTAAATGAGACGAATGGTGTATGCCATCACTACAAATGCAGTGCTACTAAGACTGGATTTCATCACGTAAAATTTGAATCTTTCTGTTTGTAATACAGTAGGTTGTGGAATAATATATAATCAGTAGTTTAGACACTCGATGTTTTAAACATGCATTAATATGTAGAATAGTTACAATGGCAGGGTTAGCAATAGGTTTTTTTTCAGGGGGTCACTCTAACCCTTTGTTCTCTTTCCAAGGGGTCAAAGGATTTTTCAGAGGGTCACTAAAACTCTTTGATTTCTTTTGAGAGGGTCAAAGCACTCTGTCAAAGGGTCACAGCCACAGTTACAAAGTAAGGACTCGGCTGTTTTAAAAAAATCAAATCTTGAATGAAAAGTAAACTTACAGCTGTATCTTCATTGTTGAATTTGTACTTGCAGGTTACTGGGTGACAAAGTACAGAAGACAGATTAACATGAAGACTGACAAACTTGATCATTGCTCAAGACATGAAGTTTTAAAATTATTCTGCCAAAAGAGAGACAGCTCCCACTGACTATTCTACAATACTGACGTCTCAGCATTCTTTTAACCAGTTTGAACAGACATACAACAAAAACAAATTTATTAAGAGTTAGGCTGACTAATGTTATTGTAAATGTAATGTTCAGTATTAAAACTGAATATGTATAATTTTGATCTTTTACTACTAAATGTGAAACTGTACTGTAATAGAATCAGTGTTATAGGCAGAATAATTTAGAAAACTGTGATTTATTGACAATAAAACACAAGAATATTTTATGTCACTCAACTTCTTTTACTCTGTAACACAAGTGCATTGCAAGATTCAGTACACTACAGCATTCTCTTTTGCAAGATTCTTAGAACAAAAATATTAAACACAATGACATGAGATCCTCAAGTTGAAATCCCAAAACTAGATATCATTTAGTGTTCACAAAATTTTCAAAAAGTCACAGTCAATCTAAGTATTCAATAGTGTACAGTAACTCTAGACTAATAGTCAGGTATTAATTTAATTACAAGAATCTTTGAACTTATATTCTTCTCTTCTTTTTTTCTGAAAAGATTTTAATTGCCTCTGTGTACAGCTTGTTTTACTTTTCTTTATCAAGTAGACTAAGCATGTTTGAGATTCTCATTTTTGTCTCAACCCTTTCAATTCCAAGTCTGTTTATTTGTTTTTGACTCTATTGTGATTGCTAAAGCCTCTTTCACAGGGCACAGAGGATATAGGAATTGCCATAAAAATCTGTGATAATTTAGTAAATTTAGGATACTGGTCCTGTATTCATGATGATTCAATAAGCGTTCACATATTTGGTCCACTGATAGAGTTCTGTTTGAATTCAAGAAATCCTTGAAATGGAGAAAGTCATCTTTAAGTGCCTTGGCATTGATCAAAGCCTTTCTACCTACAGTAGCTGACTCAGATTCTGACCCATAAAATGTTACCAGCCTCTCCAGTTCATCTTTCCCATAATCTCTGATTGAAGCAGCAGAAACTGGCAAGAGTTTGGGATTGAAAATAACATTCAAAGATGAAAGTATATCAGTATCTTGAGGTGGAAATCGATTGTCCAACCCATTTATCAGTTTTTGAATGTATTGTAACTTTAAAGATTTAAATGCTTTTTTGTCTTGCTCATTAAACCTTTTTAATTTTACACCATGAAATTCTCCACTTGAGTCCTCAAGAGATTTATGTAGGGATGATAAGGAGTCACCATCTTGATCTTTCATTGACAAGAGCACAGACTTTGTTGTCTGTAAAGTATCTTTCATCACACTTATATTTATAGTGTCTCTTTTGAACACCTTACTTAGTTTATTGATATGGAACAGGACATCCTTCAGAAAACAACTTGTAGCCAAAAACTTGTATGTACGAACGTCGTTTAAGATGCCCTTTGCTTCCGGAACTTTATTCATCTCCATCTCATGTTTCAAAGCAATGACAAAACTTGGCCATGCTTCTATTATAACATCAATTGAATTGTACACGGACAGCCACCTCGCACTGCCAGGCTGCTGGAATTTCCTGGTTTTGGTTTTCAGTGCTTTCTTCAGTTCTCTTATCTTATTGTTACGTACTGCTAAGTATTGATAAAAATTATATATTTGATTTACTGTTCTTTTGTACTGTAACAGGAAAGGTATTTTGGTGGAAGCTGTAGCAGCGGCAAGTTTATGGGCAATGCAATGAATTGAAGTAATCAAGGGATTCATATCTTTCAATTGGGTACACACACCATTAACTCTCCCAACCATAACACTTGCTCCATCGGAAGCAAAGCCAACTATTTTCTCAAGTGGAATGTTTTTTGCTTGACGAAATCAAAAATTGCTTTGAAAATTGTGTTTGATTTGCCATCTGCGACCTCAACATTTCCTCCAAATACAATGGCTGCACGTCCATTGATTGTAAGTTTCAGATATATAATTAGTTTCTTATAAACAGAAATGTCTGTTGTCTCGTCCACCATGAGACCAATGAATGGACTGTCCGAGATCAACTTATCTAATTCCTGATTGGCTGCTTCACTCAGGGCATCCTCCATTTCCTTGTAACTGTATGTGTGCTGATAAATGTTGATCTTGGAAGGTTCAACTTCCTTCAGATTATCTGCATTATCAATCTGGAAGCATATATCAAAACAAAATCAAAAACAATTTCTTGGAAAACATTAATTTATCATCGCATATTCAACCATAGAAATAATTAAATGACAGCACATTACTTAGACTCTTTGTGTTTGAAATAAATAAATTCAGATTTCATAATGATTATCTGTACTCAGACAGTGATGAATTAAATTCACAAACGAACGTGACACTTACTCAAGTGAGACAACATTGTAAATTAAAATTTAAAAAATCCTTTAATTGGAAAGTTAAACAGTTGAGCATTATCATTTCACGATCTGAAAATAAATGATCCACTAGAAATAAAATATGACAACTTCCGTTCCTTATTTTTTATACAACGTGATGACTTGTCAGACAGAAAAAACAAATGAATTTCACAGACCTGAAACTGAAGCGCAAGCCAGTAAATTTGCGGTCCGGAAGTTCTTCTTTCACCATGTACTTTACAGTGTTCATCATAAATGAAGATGCCTTGTTAATATTTTCTTGAGCCTGACTTGTAGCTTTCATAAGATTGGTCGCCATTTTGCTTGTGGCAATCGCTAATTGGTGATCGTCTTCCCGTTGGTGCCGCGCCAATGCAGACCTTTGAAAATTTGTAGATCAACTGCAAAATGCGTTGCTTGTTTTCCACGCTTTAATGCACAGAGAACATTTCATTTTTTTCTCTTGATCAGGATCAATTTATAGCCAGTGGAATTCCTTAAACCACGAGTCCTGAAAGTTGCGTTCAATGAACCTGGTTTTTTTCTTTTTAGCAGGCCCGGGTGATGATGATGTGACGGTTGAGCCTGCAGTTCTTTTCCTCACAGACGATGTGGTTGATTCCTCATGCACTTCTGAATTAGTTTCAGTTCCAGAGCTTGAACTTGAAGGCTTAGAAAAACCAAATTTAAACAGGGACATCGCTGACACACGTGCTATTATGACAGATCCAGCCAAACGGCAAACCAATCTCTTACCTCGAGTCTTCGTCCCCTACTGCGCATGCCAGCTTAACGAGACGAGCGACTCTCGAAAGTTCCGTTTGAGGAGCAATTTTGATTGGTTTTCGGAAAACAATGCGTATCACAGGAAGTAACCTAAGACCAGCGCTACAAAACGGCGGAAATTTCAACTGAAACTACTCCAAGGAAATCAGTGCCGTTTAAGGCCGGTGTTTACAATGTCTGCAGGTGCTGTAACGACAATATTATTGAGAAGAAACATCCTATTGACCTTTACGGGCCTAAGGCCACAAAAGAATTGATTTTAAGTCTGTTGGAGAGGCTTACAGGGTATAAATGCGACATCGAAGACGGAATGCCATCGAAAGCTTGCCGTCCTTGTTACGACAAGATTATAAAATTTAAAAAATTCAAGGAAATTTTTGAAAATTCTACAGCCCAACAACGGTCAGTGATACGGTTTAAGCGCAGTAAGGGTAAAAGCGACAGTCCTTCAATCATATCTTCAGGTCACGCAAGAAAGAAGTTGGCCGAGTCAGAAAAAAACAGTGCTTCTTTCGAGTCCTTTTCCCGTGCCTCAAGAGCGAGAGTATCTTTATTTTCTTCCACCGCTAAGGCCCATCTTACCTGCCCCATCAATTTCTGTGTCAGAACCGGCAAAAGAAACAGGTATCAGTAGGAAACGACGAGAGCTTCCACGGGGATTATTTCCTCAACCGCCGCCTACATCCAAATCTGTGGAGATCCTATCCCAATCTGGTCTTCATAATTCTGCGGTAGGTCAAAATCCACGAAAATTTTATATGTATGTCGTGTTTCAAAAAATCAGCGCATTCCCCTTTGGTGGGAACATAGTATGGTGGGAACGTTCATTTCATACATCTGTAATTCTATGCGCCAGTAATTTTATCTGTTCAATGAGTTTTTTCACACATGGTACATAGAATCATGATTTTGTGTGCAACAAAAAACATGATTTTCCATTTTTCCTACTTTATTTATCACAATTTTGTTTGTTGTTTCAGAGTACCAGGGATTGAGCTTCTCACTGAGATCATGTTGAGTTTTCTTCGCTGTTTGAGTAGGTTGTGTATTTAAACAATACCTCTACTGGTAGTACTGGATTGTTCAATAATATTAACCACCTGACCTGCAGTTGGTCATTCACTAATATAATTAATGACGAAGCACTAATTTATAAAGTATATATTTTTTATATCTGAAGCTAATTTTGTAAATTTACAATCTCTAATCTTACTGCAGTATGTTATGCAAGCTAATAATTATTTTAATGCTTTGCTCTGCTATTAAAATGCATAATTAGTAAAAACACTATTGAATAAAACCAATAAAAGCAGGTAAGTAATACAGTGCCCTTACTTCATGTTTTTTTTAGTTCTCAGACAATAATGTTGTTGGTATAAAAACAAGTGAGACCATTTGCAAGATGGTGGACATGTCAGCTATTACCAGAACTCCTGATCTGTTGGCTCAGATGATCTGAGATGTGCTGTAAAGCGAATTATCCTTAAAGACATAGATGAACAGTGACAAAAGTTATGTTCTCGTTCCCAGGAAAAGTCATCAGTATTGAGAATTCCAAGATCCAAGCATAAGGTGAAATATATATTGGGCATACATTTTTTTAGATTTGGCGGCTACATAATTGGTGTGTGTATGCTTGATGTTTTGAACATATACATTAACTTATTGTTAATCTAGCCTCATACATATTACTTGATGTAATTTATCTACTTTTTCAGCATCTGTTTATATTCTGAAATTAGGTCAAAGCTTTGAAGAAAGTTTAAAGGTATAGGTGTGCTAAGAAATATTTAGACTAAAAAACATTTTAACATCAATAAATTGTTTTTAAATTTGGCTTTCATATGATTTGAAGAATGGCGTGTACATGTATTCAGATCTTAGACAATGTAATCAACACCCTCAACTTGATATCTTCACAATCTTACTTGGCCTCATTCAATAAATTGCAAATTATAGGGATTAAATCATCAATATTTTTATCTCTCAGGACCTTAAGAATTTCAGTTGGGATTCTATTATTTTAGAATTGTATGAGAGAGCATCAGACGTGCTGGATTTCCTTGTGACGGTGGCTCTACCCAAAGCAAGTAAGTAAATGCAAAAATATGCAAAAAGGGTATTTCAATTAATTGCCCCACCATATTATGACGAAGCATTTAAGGAAGCTGGTATTAACTGAAGCCAATAAGGCTCCATATTTATTAACAAATCACCTGCAAAGTGGCAGATGGATAGTTTTTTAAAAGAATAATGTAATTTTTTCTTGTCATCTTACGTAAAGTACAGTTAAATGAACCAGTATTAATGCTTTTACATGCATGAATTTTTAATATTGATATAAGTTTTGTAAATTATTCTATTTTATATTTAGCCTAATTTTATTTGTAAATACCCAATTCAGCCTCTGGCTGCCCATTATTAATTTTAATTTGGTCCCCGTCCCTTCGGCCAAAGACCTTGGTTTATTTGTGGACTCTAACCTAAGTTTCGATGAACACATTACAACTACTGTATCCTCTTGCATGGCAAGCTTAGTTCAGATTAATAGAGTGAAGCATCTTTTCGATGTAAAGACGCTAGAGAATGTTATAAACGCGCTAGTTTTTAGCAAATTGTTTTATTGCTCTACAGTTTGGTCGGGCACTTCAAAGAAAAATGTCAAGAAGTTACAGCGAGTTCAAAATTTTGCGGCAAGATTAGTCACTAAAGCTAGAAAATACGACCACATAACGCCACTATTGCATCAACTTCAATGGTTACCGGTTAAATCAATGCTTTTGTATAAAGATGGTGTTTTGGCTTTTAAGTGCGTAAAGGGCTTGGCCCCAAGTCACCTCACAGCCCGCTTTAATAAAAGATCTACCGTGCATGACAAGGACACAAGAAACAAGGACTTAATAATTATTCCACATTGCAAATCTGCTTCTGGCCAACGAACCTTCTTGTACCGTGGTATCCGACTGTGGAACTCTTTACCTATTGAACTTCGCGAATTAAATGAAATCGGACGTTTTAAGAGAGAACTTAAAGAATTTTTAAAATAACTCTTATCATTACATTTTATAGTTTTATCAGATTATTTTCATCAGAGTTTTATGACTGTAGTTGTAGTTTATTGTCGTTTCTAAAGTTTTATTAATATTTTATTATCTCTGTAATTAACTTTGAAAAGCCAGAAATGGAAAGTTAATAAAGTTATTATTATTATTTTTCTTCAGTTGTTCTTGTCACAACTGACCTAAGCTAAAGCCAACAAGATATCCAGTAGCAGTATTTTCCACTACTTTTGACCTTTTGTCGACTTCACATAACAAAAAGGAAACGGAAAAACCAAAATATTTAAAGTCATAAAATCTTTGAAATTGCTTAAATTTGTACTCCTTTCCCACTTGCCCCGTGGTTTACAATGCGATTCAAAGATTATGCTTTTCAACAACGGCTCACGTATATGTTTGAAACCATAATAAATGCACTCAGTGAAGAAGACAGACTTTTAAGTCCCCTGATGGGAAGTCGAAAGACTGGGCTACAGTTTTAAAATGTCCTTCACCGAAAAGACGCGATGGTTTTAGTGTAAGGGCAGCGCCTTCTCAATTATTGTTGGTCCTGCCTAGAATCGAGCAGGGTTTGTGATTTCAGCGCTCTAGCCATCAAAAATACTCTTGCTTACGCTTAGCCACAACAGCTTAGAGAAGTCAGCCATTGCTGTTTCAAAAATGTGTTCATTCTCTTACCCAGTGCCCACGCGGCCTATGACCAAACGTTTGGCCATAGGCCGCGTGCGCTTTGGGTACGAGAATGAAACGCAACAAAAAATAAACAAGAGATTACCCAGTACTAGCCTTAATGGTGCAGGTTTTTGCAAGTTTATAAGTTGAATCCATGAAAAATGAGAAACTTGCTTTAAAAGAACAGTAACGTGGTTAAAGTTGCTCCCCCCCGTCCCCCCCCAAATAATTTGCCACAGACACATTTTTAAATAATATGTATTGGCGATCATGTTTATCTGAAACCATTATAATTTAGCAAAGTATAACAAGTCTTGTGCGGGCCGAATTAACCACTGCGATTAATCCCAGAGTTAATCCGAGATGTAAAAGTTGCTATTTTTCTAATTATATTTATAATGTATCATTGTTTACGATCTTTTTGTATCTGTTAGAACCACCCCCAAAAAAGATTTTCCCGAGGAAAGCCTGTCTACAGAGCCCCTCCCTCTTACAGGTTCTTGCAGCTTCGGTGCTGGGTTGTGCCCCCACAATAATTAGTTCCTTCTTACGCCACTGTAGAAATATAAATTACTGTGATTTTGAAGGGAGGGGGATGTGTCGCCAAGGAAAGGAAAGAAATCGAACCAGTAACCAAATTAGAAATAACATTTATTTTTTGATAAACCAAAATGTCTCAAAACTTCAAAATATTCTAATGTCTTTAAGTTTTAAAGCTGAGAAAAAAGGTAAAAAAGCAAGAAATGATTTATGGCGGGATAAAAAAACTAAAACAGAGAACTGTGATACTCGAACTTAATTAGACGTGAATATAAACAGCTGGGAAATCATTTTCAGTTCTTTTGCGCTGCTTGGAAGTATAGTATGCTAAAATTTTATCATAGTTCAACTATGAAACACAATCCCACAGCGGTCAAAACTTGATCGAGAGTCACCCGATTTTCTGACCAAACATTATCGACATCTTTTGATATTTTCACCGAAGTAAATATAGCATCATTTTCGCTTTGTGTTTGTATTTTGAATTTTTCTTACAACTAATTAAAAAACAGTATCTCTTGACTTTTGACTGTGTTTTGTACAACGTCAACAAGTTCGGTTAATCAGAAACCTTGAAACATGATTCCAAATCCCTAGAAATGTATCTGATGTTGAGCCAACGTCCCCGTTTCCCTGCTCAATTTCAGAATGGCCTATAAGTAAAAGTATACAATTTGATCAAAGGGAGAAAGCACCATGACTGACTGTTTAAAAGTTAGACACATAATTTATCAATATATATCGCTCATATTTCAACAAAAGCAGTCAAAAAAGAAATACTAAAAGAATTACATAATTATAATTATTTCAGTTGGATAATTTATGTAATTGAGTAAATCGAAGTGACTTGAATGAAGATTGAGGTATATAGTTGTGAGATATATGAGCTATTTTTGAAATAATTTGGGAATATCAATGAAGTAACTATTAGTTTTTTAATTATTGAATAAGCATACATGGATTTTTTTTTTTGAAACGGCTTTTAGACAAATTCCTAACAAATGCTGGAATTTGATTCCACAAACGTACACCCACTCGAGAAAAGGACTAACTTTGTATATTCAATCTGGAGAATTTCGAGAAAATGTTTTACCATGCGAAATTAAAAATTGTACACATACTTTAGTTTAGCACCCTAAGACTTTTTTGCAGTAGAGCATGATCAAGTTAAATTGTGGTGACCAGGGGAATTGAGGCTAGCCTCCCCCCTACCCCCCACTTTAAATGACATTGGAATCCCTGTTAATGGTTAATACTTGTGTCTGTGAATGGGTTACAAATATTGACCTCAGCATTGTTCCAAAGTCCTTTTTTTGACATTGTATCAGTAAGTAAAAGCGATCATGTCTTACCTTGCTCAATCAAACACTTGAATAAATAATAGTTAAAAAATCTGAGTGTAATCTCTACCAGTAAAAACTTGATTCCTTAAATTTTTACTTAAAACTGCTCTTAAATGCAGGAAATGAGATTTGGTTTTGTTAGGTAGCTAGTTGGGGTGAGATCATGGATGGGGTGAGATGAGGTGGGGAGAGATGAGTTGGGTGAGATATTAGTGGGGTGAGATCTCGGTTTTGTTACATCCTCTATTGATAGGTAACGGCTGAGGTTTATCCTCTATCGATGGGTAACGGTTGAGGTTTATCCTCTATTGATGGGTAATGGCCGAGGTTTATATCCTGTATCGATGGGTAACGGCAAAGGTATATCTTCCATCGATGGGTAACGGCAGAGGTATATCTTCTATCGATGGGTAACGGCAAAGGTATATCTTCTATCGATGGGTAACAGCTGAGGTATGACCTCTATCAATAGGTAGTAAGGCTCCTGAAAGAACTATACTTCTTTGTCTATTGACAAATTTTTGTGAACACATTTTTTATTTCATATCAACCGCTTGCAAGCTAGTACACACAGCAACAAGAGCAATTTTATTAATTTAAAAACAATATTACAGTTTGACATACAAGCAAGACCATTTTAGAAGATTAGATATTAAAGGCAAGTAGTGTGAGAATTCAACTGAAGTCTTCCATCTTTTATAAAATAATAAGTTAATATATTACATGTACATAGTATATAATAATAAATGATTGTCAAGCCTAATAAGATATATTAATTAAAGTGCAGTATTTACTTTATCAGTAGACCATGTTTATAATATTATTAATAAGGTTGTTTCTGTCAGCAAAACTATCCTCTGTTCCTCAAGAAGAGATTTCTGAAATTAACAGGAATATTATCCCATATAATTTTATATGCTCCGGTAGTATACCATACAAGTTTTCACGGTGGGTCAGTCTAGAAATTTTGCAATAAAAATTTTCAACAGAAGATTGTTTACTGTTATGTGAATAGGGTGAATATGTCAGAAAAAGTATGTGGTGCAGATTTTCTTGAGACATGAAACATTAAACTGGAAGCGAGTGTATTAGACATATTGGTTTTATATTGCAAGAACATCAAGACCATTGCAACATGAAAATATTGGTGTTTTTAAGAAATTCTGTTTTGAAAGCTTTAAGATAGTATACGAAATCAAAGGTTAGACAGAATCAAAGATGCAAGTCCAATATAAAAACCAACCAACTGTAAAATCAGTCATACCTCATTTACAACATCACTCTTAGATGGGTCAAAATAAACAACTGCTTTTTGAGCTAGTACCGGTTAAGTCAGATTTGGTAAGTCTAGGGCCAAAAATCAATCAACAATTAAATTATCTCATGATTTGTCCTCAGAAAGTGTTTCAAACTTCAAAATTTATTCATGAATCATGAAGTGTAAAATGCTGCATTTCCTCACAAGAGTAACCCAATTATTGTAGAGTGGCAGAAACATAGCCATTTTGGAGGCTTGCTCAGTCTTGCAATAGCAATATTTTACCTTGACATCATTTCTTTTTCCACAATGCACAGCAAGACTGGCATTAGATTTTCATTAAATTATGTTCTGAGCATACATAATACAAAAATTCTCATGTTCCTAGGTCTCTTTTAAATTGTTTTAAACTACAGAAGTTTACCACAACCTTTCATGCAAAATATTTTGTATGTTTCCCTTGAGCCAAAAGGTCACCATCTTTATTCAGGATATCTGCCGTGCAAAATGCTACTGTTTTTCCAATTTTTAGGCACTCAGCTGTAATAATAACTTCATCTCCTCTTTTAGCTGGGCAAAAATAACTAAAAAAGAAAATTACAATTCAATTGAAGTTTTGATAAAGTTCAAATTTGCCCTTTTTGGTTTACCATTTTTTTGACATTGTCAATTAAAATATATATCATATTTGTTTGAACAAGCACTGCCGTCAATAAGTGCCACATCCAAGCAGCCCCACTCATATATTTTAATGACAGGAAGAAAGGTTCAAATGATTTTTTGGGAGTATAAAAATTTTGGTCTAATATGAAGGTCACCAGGATTTTTTGGATTGTACAAAAAAAAAACAAAAAAAAAAACAGGGATTATTTTTGGCATTGTATTTTTCAGCTTATGTGTTAACACAGAAATTTGAAATTTTTCTGTATAACTTTGTTTTTGACCAAAACCAAAGTTGAAGTTGGCATATTTTAGCATTCCAGAAGATAAATAAAAAAAAAGATTGATGCAAAAACACACAGAGGGTTTCTCGGTATGATAAAAAAAGAAGGGATTTTTCAAGCTGACAAATTCTGAAGTTGTGATTTCTTTGGGTATAAAATACAAACTTCTTTCAGACCTCCCTTCCCCCCGTTTAGTCATTAAAATATGTGAGTGAAGCCCCTTAGTGACACATTTTGAGTAAAAAAGTTAACAAGTGCCACAACTGAATAATCAACGTGAGGATTTATTTGAGGGATTCAATCCATAAAGTCAAAGCAAAAAAAATTTATGCACTTTATTACTGTGAAATGATCAATGATGATTACTGCAAAAAGCAATAAAATTGTTGGGCAGGGCTCAAGACTAACGGTAGCAAACTAGCCACAGACTAGAAAAAATTCCATTTTGGCCAGTGGTTTTTGCACTTCACTAGCCATTTAGGCTAGTGAAAATTTGTGAGCACTGGAGGCCCAAAATACAAAACGAAATTATTGAGGAATTATTTACTGAAAATTTTCACTTTTTTCAGCCTCAGTTCGAGCTTGTTCTTATATTGTTCTTAATTTTCGGAGGG
>JANCMA020343972.1:0-11677 GCA_024336925.2 Zoanthus solanderi | reverse complement strand
TTGATCAATTCTCATTTTCTCATCACCAAATGTCATATTTTGTATGTGTTATATAAGGAGAAGTTGATTGTTGATAATTGACTGGCACTGAAAGGATTAAACTGGTTGCTTATATAAAAAAAAAAGTGTAGTGCATTCTGCCGGCACACGGAAGGCGTATCTACATTGCATTTGTGACTTACCAGTATTGAGACTTGTTATAAACTTTGACTTTAACATTGTTACTATTTATAGATGTAGCAAATGGCGCTGCTTGCGATTTGTAAAGAAAAAGTTGCAAAAGAGAACAAAATGGTAATACTTGGGAAAAAAGGCTCCGACAGTGTTAACAAGGCTAGCAAGGACAGAGGAGATATAATTAGCGTAGCTCTGGATGAAGCTGTTCATACGACCTGCCATAAGAACTTTTGGTGCGTTATTACTGTAAAAAAGCCAGGGGATCAGAAGAGGTCGAAAACGCCCTTCGGTCCCGTTTGCGGGCTAGCCTGGAAAGACCGTTCGATTTCAAGAGTGATTGCTTGTTTTGTGGTCAAGAGATTGACGAGGTAGATCCAGACTAGTTATCAGGGCGAGAACACTCGATTTACACAACTCTGTATTGACTTCATGTGATGTGAGGGATGATGAATGGGTGGAGGCGGTACGCACTATAGTGTTATTTCTTCACGACCTTCCATCGGCGGATGCATTCTACCATAATGTATATGTCACACAAATTTCAGAACAAAGAGGGAAATACAAGGCAGTTCATCTGATGAACCAGGGGTTAAGAAAAAAAAGCTGGACTGCTCTCCAGGTTGTGGCCAGCGCCGTGGCATCGCATGCACCAATAACAGTGGCGTTCTCAAAGACAGCGAAGATGATAATATGCTGTAATAAAACAACTAGTTTCTGCTACTATTATTATTCATTGAAAGATTGTCTGTCCATGGAATACTGCTTGTCAACCCAGGCATTTCGCTACGCCAATATCGGTGTACAAAACTAATATACCTTGAAAAGAAGCATCTCTTTTTTAGTTATTTTAGTTACAGAAGAAAAAAAAATTTTCTGAAGTAATTATTAAACAATAATTTTTTGCTATTAAAGTGAGGAAAAGCGGCACTTAGGGTTTGAGCCTTTTGGCAAGTTTATAAAAATTCGAGATGTTCCCGAATTTTTTGGGACTTTTAGTTTGTTTAGTAGAACAATCTTTTTGAAAGATTTTTGCAGAGAAACTTTCAATGCGAATTGGTTCCGGCTCGACCTGCGGAATGACTGGACTAAATTGAAATGTTGAGCAAATTTGAGAAAATGTCCCAAATAACTTTTTCCAAGTAGTGAACATATTTCAGAAAATAGAATTCTGGCTTACTTTATTTCATATAAAATATTTAAGAAACTTTTAAGATAGCTTTAAAGCAATTTTAAAAATTTATTAAATCGAGATACATTTTTTAGTATAATTAAAAGGGTTAGTATTTTTAATTACAATTTTGCATTCCCTTGTAAAATGTTTACATCGTACTTGCTAATAATTCACCTTTAAATTTGATTAAGTTTCTTAAAAGTGGCCTCAGTCTTTCGAGTTGTAGGAAATAAAACTCACTCTACGCTCACGCGTTTGTTTTATGATACTTCACGATTCGTGAATAAAACCCGTACTCACACTTGTATTGTAAGTATTCTCTGTACCCGCACGTATAAAAACAGATGTTCGGAATCACATCCTTGTATGGATAAAAGAAGTCAGTTTTGTGCTTTGATAAAGATCTAGAAACATCAGTCATTTAATGTTATAATGTATGCTGTTATATGAGAAAAACTGTTTTAAACGTTTTTTTTTATAAAAACCGTCAAAATAGATAAAAGGTTTTGTTCGTTTCTGTAATCAGGTCTACTTTTTATTTGTAAGCATTCTATTTCATAAACTTATTGAAAGAGTATCCACCTCACACGTCACGCTAAGCGGATCTACTTTTATCTTCCTGGATTCATAGGGCTCAAATGTACAGATGCCACCTGTAGTCTACATACGTCAGTCTTTAGTTTACCTGGAGTCTCAACTGCATGGAATGCAGCACCTTTATATTTATGAGAATGGTCGCTTTGAGATTACAGCATCGGGAAGCGTGACATCTGCTGCACCTGGAAATATGATTCTCCAGTCGCTTACTATCATGAGTGGTGGCTATTTCATGCACAAGACTGGTTCATTGCTCGCATCTCTGCAGATGAATATTGCAAAGGATCTACAAATTCATGCAGGAGGCGTTATGAATGTTTGTAAACTAATATTGCGGTCAGGTAATTTCTATTTGGATAGTTCTGGCCTACTTACAGCTCGTTCCAGAGGATATGGATCAAATTTGGGCGATGGTGCTGGTGTTGCGTCGAGCACGGGTGGGACTGGAGCCGGCCATGGTGGTTCGGGTGGGAGCACTGTCTCACAGGAGCAAGTCGGCATTGGTTATGGAAACCTCTATCTGCCTTTAACTTATGGAAGTGGTGGTGGATCAGGGAATAACAGAAAAGTAAGTCTATAGAAAATGTGTCCTGCTAAGAACATTTTTTTTGCTTTCTGAGAGAAAAATTTTAGAAGGGCTATTGCTATCTACACCACTGATAGCATCAGACGATGGTTTTGATAAAATACGTTTTATAACAGCATTGACAAAATATTTGCTTCTTGGAATGAAAACCCCAGAATATCGCCAATACCATTATTAAACGTATTCGTTATTAAATCATTTCCAAGTTGGCAAAATATATTTAGCCACAGTGTTTTGTTTTTTATATAGTCATTGATAGTTAATAATAGCTATGAATAATTTATACAGCAAAATGTTTTGGACTGCTGATTATCTTCATGTTGTCTGTATGTTTTTTGTTTTGGAAGCAGTTAAAGCTTGTTGCTTTCTGATATAGAAGTTATGTACTTAAAACACGAGACAAAAGCCTGGGTTCTGCAACAAAAGTTAGCATAGAATCTTACTTACATATTAACTTCATCTAGTTACGTATCATTTAAAACGTTAAAGTTCTTTTTTATTATATTGTAAAGATATTTTTCGTTAAATCCATCACCCCATTATTACACACCCTCATTATCAAACATATTAAGGAGTGTTTTAGATTGTACCTTTCATGTTCTTTTGTTATTTATAATCGATTTAAGGCTTTGTGTCTCCTCAAAAAACACGAGCGCTCAAGCAACTTTCTGCCATTTTGAAGGTAATCCAGGATTTATTTGGATTCCGGATTCCTCGCGTTGGATTCTATATTCCCCTTTTTGGGGTCTGGAAGCCAAACTACTCCTGGATTCCAGACTTCCAGAAGGGATTCCGGATTCCAATGTTTGGATTTTGGATTCCATTTTCTGGATTTCAGGTTTAAAACCTAAATCAAATGACTGCTAGTGAGCCATCTCATCCGTGGATTAAGTCAGTTAAACTCCAGTTTTCTTACCTCGATCTTGTTTGAGTTTGCCACATTAAACCTCAGGTAGCACTAAAAGTGGAAAATAATCTTCATTTTAATTAAATTCCATGACAAGACTTTAAATTCAACAATTGTGAAGTAGTATTAGTCTTTAGGAGTACCTCTTTAACTGTGAAGTAGACTTTACACACACAAATCACCTTGCAAACTTGGGAGAAATTTTTGACCGCTCATACTTAAAGATTCCCGCCCAAGTCCGTGCTAACAAATTTTAGCCCCCTCGCAACATAAAAATGTCGGATTCCAGATTCCAAATTATCTAACAATGATTAAAACTTTTGGCGTTCCTCTCTGCGACTCCAATTTCTGTCGTTAGGGTATATTTCTGTAATTTCTAAAACTCATTTCTTAACAGTAAAAAAAAAAAAACGACGAATTAGTCTAGTTTTTTAATAGAAACCCAATTACGCATTTTCTTCTTATCTCGATAAAACACTGTGTGAAGATATATAATTGTCCACTATAGTTTTTACCTTTCCTTTTACCTTGAATATTCTCTCACTACTTACCGCAACAACGGCCCCATATCGAATTTCTATAATTTTGTTGAATAACTTTTTCAAAAAAAAAAAAGGTTATAAACAATTAAACATATTTTTCTGATTGTCCCACGGTTCTTGTTGTTGAAACGACCTTGACGTTTCGATCGCAACCACCAAGTTTTCATTAGATGATGGGGTAGACTGCAAAGAAGCATCGATGAAGACTTGCAGGTTACAGTTGAAACGTCGTGAACTTTTCAACTACAAGAATCGTGAGACAATCGGAAAAATGTATTTGTTTATTTTGATTCTCACTATGGATAATATTTTTAATTTTATTAAAAATAGGTAATTTCGCATGTTCGTTACTGGTGACACTGACCATTACTCACCATTTATTGGCATTTTAAAACAATAAAAAGCTAACACATCATCGCTCAAAATAAACAATTCTTGCTTTTTCAGCCGGGAAGCAAAGGAGGCGGGTCGATATTTATAACTGCAGTCCATATGCTACAAGTAGACGGCGACATGGATGCATCTGCTGCTCCTGCAATCAATGACCGTAGTGGTGGAGGTAGCGGAGGAAGCATCCTCCTCATTTCAAGAAACATCTGCAGTGGAACAGGAAGAATAGATGTTCGTGGGGGTGATGCACGTGCTGTTAATGGTGGTGGAGGAGGGGGAGGAAGAATTGCCATCAACTGTCAAACATCCAGATTTAGAGGGCAATATAGGGCATTTGGTGGTAATGGACAAAAAGAGGCTGGCGGAGCTGGAAGCGTAACTGTTACGGTAGACAACGCAAGGCACAGAACTCTAATCTTTGACAATAATGGTCAGCACCCTGGTCACGCTTTCATCAAGAACTACACTGACTTATCGAGGGAGGGAGGTCGTTCGTGGATCGTCACGCAATATGCTGATAGGTTCAACGTAGAGCGTCTTCTTGTGAGAGGTGGAAGCCATCTTGGTTTTAAACATATATATGATCGAACACTGACAGTGGTTGTTAATAGACTTGAAGGTGATTTGACTGGCTTATTACATATATCGTCTGGAAATCGACTTCAAATCAAATCAACAGCCAACCTTTTTCCTGTGAGCTTCCGTGTTTATAGCGGTGGGTATTTTACTCTGCCACCAACCGTCCTGCTGAAAGATTTGTACTACGGAAACATATTTGTTGAGGGTGTCGTTAACATTGCAAGTATTTCTATTGGGCGAGGAACGGAAATTTTCATCCAAGAAACGGTATGTGTAAACTTTTTTGATTTTGCTTAGATTGTATGTGAAAAGTCAGCATAGTAGGTACAATTTACCACCTCGGAGTGTAGTATATTTTGTTGTATACGTAATTTAACTCAAGTAATACAGTAAAGCTATTATTTTCGATCATGACTATGTTACTATAAATGTTAAAATTAGTGAACTACGTTTTGGTGCAACATGCACCATCATCAAGTTAGAAATTCAAATATGTCAAAACTTACGATCTTAATAGTCAAAAACATTCAATGAGAGAAGTAAAATAACGGACTTGAACAAAATAACAATGGCACGCAACAGGATAAAACTATGCAAAACAGTGACAATGCTAAACAAAGAAACAAGAAAAAATGAAATGAAAACTATGTAAATAGCTTGGTTTTGATAGAGTCACTTTGAATATTGAGATGTGATTGTAAGTGTATAATATAGAGCATTTCGAAGGGTCAAAGGTCAAGGGTCAAACAGTCAAATTTAATGACTATCTTACTGGTATGATAGACTATTTTTTAGTTGTAAGTGATGTGAGTTAACTGTGAAATTTCTGAAGGAAGTCCAACCAATGATTAAAGTGGGGACAATTGCATCTTGATCACACTCTACACTCTAACCACTAAACCGCTCTGCCTCATTTTTAGAATAAGATCTGGTGAATTTCTCGTTCTTGCTCCTTTAACAAGCCTTAAATTGTTTCATAAAGGCGACGTATATCTCGTTTTTAGTGGTGGCGAATGAGTTATTAGCTCCCCGCAAATGAGACACTAGTATATTGCAGGTTAGCTCTAAGTATAATGTGGTACTCATTTAGCGACCTCATAGCGATGGAAATTCTGAGTCAGCTTTAGCGGAAAAGGAGGTCACACCAGTATTAAAAGCTGGGAGACCGGAGTTTTGAAGGAAGGCCTTGTGGCGGGAGAAATAGGAGAATACTAATTATATATTACTGGTCTTTTATAATTTGTTTATTACTTCACCCAGAATACTATTTGATGCAAATTTTTTTCAATAGTTTGTTTTTTATTGCAATTTTTATTCAAATAAGTTAGTTTAAAACCAATTGCAGAGCCGTGTACGATCAATACTTTTGCCAGCGTTTGATCAGAAGATTGTGATCAGTCGGAAATATTATCAAAATAAAATATTATTGTGAAAAAGACTTTAATAATAAAGTTTGGCCACGTGTACAATATTTCGACTGGCCATTAACAGTCTTCATCAGATTTAATAAGACAATTTTTGAAACATATAAAAAAACTGTAACATGTCTTATTAAACCTGAAAATGGCCAGTCGAAGAATTATACGCGCTGCTCAACTTTTATTATTCACAATGTAATGCCAGTAATTTCGAGTCTTTTTGAAAAAAGTATTTTGCATTCTTGGTTATTTGGTTTCGTTAAATTCTGTGTAAGGTAGTGCATGAACCATGCTATTATTCTTCATCTTCTTGCTTTAAATACAGTTGATCCTCTCATGAAATTTCTGAATTTATCTGTATTTTTCCTGTTTTTGTTTTAGGGGCACTCGGAAAATGTTAACCGCAAGACTATACGGGCGAAGTCAGTTATTGTAATGACCAGTGGTAAAGTAACCGCCTCAGCACCATTCGCATTTTCTCCTGCATTAAAACTTTTGGTTGAAGAAGACTTTACCATACATCCAGGTGGCTTGGTGCGAGGTCATTGGATTCACATAGATGCTAAAAACATTAGAATTGAAGCGTCAGGAGCAATAGATCTGGATGGTTCTGGATACGGATCGGGACGAGGGTTAGGCACGAGTTATGGTACGTTTCTTTTGTAACCGAGTTAATTTTTTTCCCATGCTTCTCAAGGAAATGTTTCAAGTGAAACGTTGACCCGCTGGAAGATTATATGAAGACCGTACGTTAAACATTCAAACCCCTGAGCGTTTTTTAAGCAATTTTTAGCATAGAACTGTTGTTATGTTTATTTTTTTAAGAAAATATTCTTTTAATTAATCTATTTACCAATGTTCTTATTTATATACTTATAAAAATATTCTTTTAAGGAAATGCTGGAGCAAGCCACGGTGGACGAGGAGGACTGGGTGATATCCACTCTATTGTTGGACAGGCTTATGGTCTGCTAGCGCAGCCTACACACCATGGGAGCGGTAGTTTTACCTCACACGGTGGTGGCGTTATCAGGATGATTGCGAGGCAAAATATTGATATTGATGGATTAGTTACAGCTGCCGGCCACACCAGTAAACGTTCGGGAGGGGGTGGGTCAGGAGGTAGCATCTGGTTACAAACCAAAACCCTTACTGGTGGAGGTACAGTTAGAACGTCTGGTGGTAGTGGACTTGGTAATGGTGGGGGAGGAGCTGGAGGAAGAATAGCAGTAGAGTTTTTTAACAACACTTATCATGGTAATTTTGAAGTTTTTGGCGGAGCGGGTGTGAGTGAATGTGGCGGGGCAGGAACTCTATTGTTAACTGATACATCTACGAACAAAACTAAACTGGTGTTAAACAACAATAATATTTGCAAACCACGAGAAGACGATATTCAAAACTACAGAACAGATAGTGGCCGCTCTTGGATTACCCCACAACCTAAAACTGAGAGTATAACATTGGACGAGTTAGAAATGAGGGGTTCCGCTCATCTGGCAGTCAGTTCACTACCAGACAAGACTCTTGCACTAAACGTTGGAAAAACTAGCGGAGATCGTACAGGAATATTTCATGTAACTGAGGATCAAAAACTTCGTTTTTCTTTCGAAGGAAAGAACGACTTAGAGTTATTGTGGGGTGTAAACGTGTACGCTAAGGGAGACTTGAGCATGTCAACAAATTTAGTTGTGTATGGAATCAAGATCATTGTTGCTGGAAGTCTCAGTGGGGCGCAGAATATTACTGTTGGAGATAAGGGAAAGCTTATTCTAAGGTGCGTTATAGTTTAAATAATCCCGACGGAAACATTGATAGCAGATTCCATCGAATAAATGTTTTTGTTTTTTACAAAATGTTTTATTAATTTGAGTAAATGGACAAACGGATTTAGTTTTGCGATTTAATGTCCAAAAGAAACGAGATTCCGTGCATAAAATGTTGAAAAGAAGCAAGATTTAACTAATACATATATTTCTGTCCAAACAATATTGTTAACAAAAACAATCAAGTAATAAAATAGACAACAAGTGCAATAAAGTGTTTTGATTTTACAGATTTGAGTCAAAACCATTGCAGTCTCAAATTCAATATTTGTCACGGTTTACTAAACAATTCCATTCGAGGGCCTTGTTTAACTTCATATTCCAGTTTTTCTACCGTTCTAAGACTGATTTGAGGTTGATGTATGAGATTAACAAATTTATTCACTTGGCTAACCTGCTTAGTATTTTTAGAAACACGTTTTACCTCGAAAAGAACAAAAACAAAGAACAAAAAAAAAAACATTTTTTAAAGTTTTGTATATCTTTCCTTTAAAGATAACCATGTAATGAGCAACCGCATTTCGAGAGCAGTGTGACTAAGCTGTCAGATGTGCTTACTCGAAGGTTTCAAATCCTTTTGCGGTGGTCCTGCTGATATACAGAGCCGATACTTAAAAAATAAAATATGTTTTCTGTGCTTTCATTGCCTGGTAAAAACCGAGGCGAACGTTTGGGAGAATTCAATAGCAGATTAGTTTTCACCTGCTCGAGAATTCTCACAAACTTTACCGAGTTTTTCACCACACTATGAAAACACGGAGAACATGTTTTATTTGTTTTATAAAATTATTTTCCATAAAAAGAAAACGACGATATACGAAGCGTGTGTGTATTGTTTAATTTATTTGATGAAACTGTAAATTTTTGCAACTTGGAGGCAGCAAACCATATCAATCAATCAATCAATCAATCATTATTTACCATCAAATAAACCAATTACAGATAGTAGTTACATAATATTGCAAATCAATGTTGTAAATAGTCTTTTGATAGAACAACAAATGCCATAGGCTGTCCTAAAACAGCCAATTGCATGAGTATTATTAAAGACACAGTGAGAAAAAAAAAATTAAACTGTACAGCATAATAATAAGATTAATGAAATATATCTGTAATGGTAAGGCAGTGAAAAAAGAAGCCACAGACTTATACTTTTGCACTGCCTCAGCTAATTTCCGTTGCACGTTAACCTCTTAAAATTGACTTCAAGAAACCAAAGTAGAGGCCATCATGAAAATAATTAATTATTCTTGTATATTAAAAAGTTCCATTTCATTGTGTTTGGAAAATAAGTTTTAGGAGTTAATCAAATATTTTTTAAGTTTTTTTTGAAGCAGAATAGAGATTGCTTGGTTTTCAGAATACGATTTCTTTTTGTAGAGGTTACTTTGAACATTAGTCATGGTAAAGGTATCCATAAAGTTTTTTATTACGTTAAATACAGGCATTTTTACGGCCCTAATTTTCCTAGAACTTCCTTGAAAATCCCTAATTTCCTATCCATTTGGAGCTATTTTCCTTTAATATTGGCGAGGTTATGAATAATTTCCGAGATCAGTAGAGGTAATTACACGACTTCGAGTTCAGTTTGGAAATAAATTTGCACCAGTGGGCTTTTCAAATAGTATCGAAATCGCATGAGCCCAACGGTCAAATGCAATTTGAGCTTTTTGAAAAGGTCACAAGTGCAAATTTATTTTCGAATAGAACGAGAAAGTTCGTGTGATTACCTTTTTTAAAATAACATAACAAAATTACAAAGCAGGTTCCGTTGTACACACTACCAAAACTCTGTCAGCAAAATACACTTTGAACTTTGAACTTTGCACATCACCATAACAAAAGATTTGATTAATTCTTGGTTTTCACACAATCCCAAGAGACACAAAAGACATTAGACACAGCGGCCATGTTGGTGTCCCAAACAAAAGAAATTATCACAATTCTTTTATTAAGTGTACACCAACATGGCCGCCATAACGCCAGGTGAAACCCAGCAATTATAAGTTTATTATCAAATCAAAAGCAACAATTCTTTTTTTAAAATTACACGTGATTAACCAATTTTGTACTGAATTAACAGTTTTTTTGCAAACAAAAAATAAGAAACAAATAACTTTATTTATACTCGGATTTTGGAGTTGCTGTGAAACTAATTTCTCCGAGTTTGACACACACACGGCACAATTTATTTATTTATTTATATTAAGCTTGACATTGGAATTTGTTCGGTTGTAGAAATAAACTGTTAATTTAACCTTAAGTTACAGTATAAAAGCCAAAGAAGACGCACAACTTGCTCCTATCCAATAACTTATTTTTACGCGAGATTTAATGTTTATTCATGTTTTAGGCTTTTGGCTGCAAATGTAGCTAACAGACTATTAATTTCAGGAAGGGACACAAACGTCTGTGTTTATGTCAGGCGACGGTTGGCTATGTGTGCTAGGAAGCTGGGAAGAACGAAAGAAGCTGTTAAAATGATGAGGGATGTAAGTAACTTATGTGTGATGTTTAGGGTGCATTTCTTTGGCAAAATCCAAAATGGATTATTGCGTGAAATCACACGGATTCTTTTTTGCCAAAGAAACAAAGAATCCAAAAAGAGATTAATTGCGGATTCTTTTCTGCGAAAGAAACGAAAACTCCAAAAACGGATTTTTCCCGGGCTACGATTTTAGCGCGAAGACCGCTTGCCACATGTATTTTTTTCGAATCCTTTCCGAAAGAAACGCAAAAGCGACGAATCCCAAGAATTAGGATTCAGATTCATTGAATCCTAGTCGCGAGCGGATTCATTGGATTCATAATCCATTTTTGGATTTTACCAAAGAAACGAAAAATCATTTTTAGGATTCAAAATCCGGATTAAGATTTTTCCCAAAGAAATGCATCCTACAAATTTCTCGGGTTTTAAACGGTCAATTGTTCGGCATCCTTTTCGCTTTATGTTTTGCTTTAGCTCAAGATCAAAAATAAAATTATAAAATGATTACCAATTCATAAATAAAACGTTAGTTAACCAGATATTATTTGGACCAACCAACAGTCTCACTGACTTCGATTGAACAGGATTTTGGATGTGTAATAAATATTGACTTACCAAAAACTGCAATTTTCAACAGCGCGAAATTAAAGGCGCCCGCAAAGGGTACAGGAATGCCGATCTGGCCGTTTAAACCAGTAGAAAGTTACCATTCATTTTGCTTGTCTTTAAGATTAGAAATTATTGGTGTTATTTATTTTTGCTTTCAACTGAATAAAAGATTATACTCTATAAGAGTATTATGCGTTTTGTTTGTCTTAATAAGCAAAGATGGTTAATGTGAATTCGTTCTAATTTTTGAATCAAACAATAAAAAACAAGAGAAGTTACCCTAGTTGGTAAGGCGCCAGTCTGCTGTGCAGGAGGTCTCGGGTTCGATTCCCGGCCGGACCACCACTCAGGGTCTTAAAATAATTGAGGAGAAAGTGCTGCCTTTGC
>JANCMA020343869.1:0-11677 GCA_024336925.2 Zoanthus solanderi | reverse complement strand
TAACACAAGCTCTGACTATAACCCACAATGCATGACTAGTCACGATTCCACCATTGACCTGATGGCTTCGGACGAAAGATCGTCAGTTTGATGCTAAGTCTAGTAAAAAATTAATTTGTTTTTCAACTTAGCAAATTAAAAACTAATGAAACAATATGAAATCTGTTATTTACATTTGTTAAATGGATACCTTTACTTAAATGTCAAATCTAAAATAGCAGAGTACAAAACCACTTAATGTAAAACAGTAAAACAAGGAAACAAAAATAAATAATAATGATATTAAAAAAACTTGTACAAACCATTCAAGCTTTATACCCTATGTACAAGATAAGATGAACTATAATTATATACATATCATAAATAATATAAAAATATAAGAAGTTTATAAGAGTAATGAATTACACAAAACACAGGTGGTGCATTTCCTATTTTCAACCTGAATGACAAGATCCATCTTACTGTTTGTGTTCTTAAGAGATGACAAAGTAGGAGACTCTATAATCGTTTTAAATAATTTTCCCAAATTTTGGGCCCTATATAATAAAGAGATTGCCTGCCATAGGTCACGGTTCTAAATCTAGGTGTTATAAAATCATTATTTTGTAGTGCATAACTAGTATTAGGAAACTGGAAAAGTCTACATATATAACTAGGACATAAATTATTCATAACTTTATACATCAATATGGCTATATCTTTTAATCTTCTATTCCTTAGAGAGCAAATCCCAGCCATGCTTCATAACCGTCGATGATATATCACAAAATACCGCTCTAAGTGCACGCCGCTTCTGAATTCGTTCTAGCACCACTTGCCAGCCAAAAATACCATACTAGCCTGATCAGGTGACAGCTTAGTTTCTGTGGGTATTAGATTCCTTAATCTCATCAAAACTCTCACACGCTGGTTCCCTTTCTTACATACATCACTTGTATGTTAATTAAAGGAAAGATTATCATCAATTTCTACTTCTAAGAGATTTAAGTCTTGAGTGGACTTAACTTCATAATTATAAATAACAATATTGTTCATTGGCAGATTTTTGTTCACTAACAACAGGGTCTGGAATTTATCAAGGTTCCCCTTGGGTAAGTTAGATTTATACATTATAGAAGCTGATTTTGCACAATCTACCAATATAACATAAACGACAACATCAGTACAAGTATCTCCTAAGACATAAAACTGATAGTCATCTGCATACATATTCAAGTTTAAATCTTAAATAAAATTGAAAGTAAGATCATTTTCACAGATATTCTAAATCAATGGTCCAAATGCAGATTCTTGAGGACAACCTCTTTGCCACTTTTGCCAGTCACTCGATATATATCCGAGTTTCACTCTATTATAACGATCCAAGAAGTATGATCTTATCAAGCATAGACTGTTGTCTTAAACTCTATAGGCTTTATGTTTAGCAAGTATCAGTGGATGATATAAAGAATCAAAAGTTTTACTCATATATGTGCAGAGGACACCCACTACCTTGTGATCATCAAGAACCATATTCCAATTTTCTGTTAATGCCAATAGGGGTGTTTCACAGCTATGATGTTTTCAATAGGCTGTTAGATTATCCTTGAGTTTGTTACTAAAACAATGTCCTAGTTGCCTACTGAGCAGCTTTCAAAAGCTTTACTCATAATGAAGAGATATTGGCCTATAGTTTTTTTATCATAAGAGTCATCTTTCTTGTATACAGATGACCACCCACCTTTCTTCCATCATACAGGACAAACACCCGAGGAGATACATGACTTATAAAGTGTTGTCAGAGGCTATGACAGTTCCCTGGCCCCAGTCATGAAAACTATAAGGGGAATTCTATCCCAACCTGTACTTATCCTAGAATTTAAACCCACTTCGAATTTGTACAGATTTTTGAAATGAAAGCATTACTCTTCTCCAAGGTTCTGGTCAGTACCTCTAACACTAGTATGAATACTCAGTACCAGGTCTGTTATGCCTTCAGTATCACTAATCTCATCTACAACAGTGGCAAAATTGTTACACAAAAATGTGAGATCTTCAGTTGGTTTCTACAAAACCGTCCCATCAATATTCAGGTTAAGATCATCATTCTCACTTTTTCTTTTATCAGTTAGAAATGGCATAAATGCTTTATAAACCTCATTGGGTTTACTCGTCAGTTTTACAGATTGATCCATCCAATACTCCCTTATTTCCTTCCTTCTTACCCTAGTGGCTTAATTTCTAGCAAATCTCTTGGCTTCCCAATTTTCGCAACTTGGATCTTTTAGTAATTTCCTAGCAGCTTTCCTTTTTACTCTTATAGCACATTTTCCATTTTTTGGTGATATAGGGCACATCCTTGGCCCTGACACGTATCTTTTTCATTGGCAAACGAGTGTCAGCAATACTAGACAGTATTGTTTCCAAAAAGCTGGCTTTATCATCCACGCTGTCAAAAATCTCAATCACATTCCAAGGAGCCTGAATAAGGTCACCTTAATACTTCTCAACATCATCAAACTCTTTAAATGATCTAAATTTAACAATCTTGCCATTTTGTGGTTTGACCTTCTCTTTTAGAAAACCAAATACAAGCCAATGATCACTGAGTTCTGGTTGTTACAACTCACATTCAATGAAGAGCTGATGTTTATTTGTGAGAATAACATCAATCAGCGTCTTCGTAAGAATTGAGCCACGCATTTGTATCCTTGTATCCTCTAAGGCCAAAGGCTCAATAGATTTATATTTCTTATCAATAGCGTGATCCTCTTTGATTGAACCTTAGATGAAAAAAACTCCATGAAAACACCACTTCTTCCCTTTTTTCTGTACTTTCAATGCAAAAGGTATCCTTGTATAAAGAATTGGGAGTTTGGATATGAGCTATCTATTTTGCTTTCTCTCACGACACAATATGCACCCTGGATTTCAACTTAATATCTTTCAGTTCTTCTACCTCATTTTGGATGCTTTTGATATTGAGATGACAAATTGGAAGGTATTTTTTCATTCCATGCTCAGTCGTGTAGCATTTAATGGATCAGAGACAATTGAGTGGTTTAACTTTGTCACTTCATCTTCTTTATGAACATCCACTACCTCAGAATCATTTTTCACGTCAAAAAACGGCAGCTCCTCAAAAAAGGATTTTGAACAACAGGGTGAGAAGACCTACATTCGATTCACAGAATGCTTTAAACGTCTGTATTCCATAGAGTTCGTGCCGCTACATCTGATATGATACTGATTTGTACACGAGTCACATCTTACTGCACGATGATTGGAACCAATAGGCCTTGAACTGATTATATATTTTGCGGGTCCTGGGATTTTAGATATATTTCCACTAACTACCAACATATCCAACTGAAACGTTGGTACAAAATTTGGATATCGGTTTACTTGCGATGCAAAGAAGCCACTCGAGTAGAAACCAAGATGGTAGATGCTGACGTGGCAATTGATATCCAAGAGGGAATTCGTTAAAAACCCAACTTATGAAGAGAGTGCAACAAAATTTTCTATACCATTGGCTCCACAAATAATGTTCCCATCAATATATACATTAGGAGTACAAGGATGTATTAAAATCACGGCTAGAAAATGTTACAAAAGTTTTCGAAAACGTGGCCGCCATGATACTGGAATCCATGCAGTCTCCCCTTTAACTAACAAGATATATATTCATGAAATTTATTTGAAACTTTAAAACTATACTTTTAATAGCTTAGCTATCCGTGTATGAATTAATAACCTCCCTTATTTGAGATGTTTAAAAATTAAGAAATTAAAAAAGTTTCTTTTACAAATATTGTTTTCTTAGCTTACCCCTTCAAGATATATTTTGAGCTAATGTACTAACTGGAGTTTCCCTATGTATCAAATTTGGGCTTTAGTTATATTGCCTAAATTTCTCACCGAAGGATTACTAAAAGGATAGTTGCGGATTTGGGAATGGCTTTTAAGTCGCGGAGGGAGGATAACTTGGAAGAATTCAAATATGTTCCCAGTCAAACTTCCAGTTAATCTGGGCTGCCGTTTTGACTTTGTTTATGTTTTGCGTTAATAAAATGTTCACTTCAGGTAAACAGTATCGGTTCAAGCAAAAATTAAAAGTTGATAGGTAGATGTATTCCGTAACAAAACTAAAACAAAACTAGAGTTTTTCATAATTTTTATGATTTAAAGAAAATCAGATATTTGGTAGTAAACTAATACATCCTATGTAAAGAGGGAAGTTTCTTGAGTGAAGTGCTTCAAATTGCTCACAGATTGTTTTGGACAATGAATAACATGTCATTGAATGTCAAAGCTATGTGTGTTTTTTTCTGACCTGAAGGTAGGATAAATGATCACTCTGACTCTATGCTGCCAATAAGTAATTCTTGAACGTAACAGTTCGCTTTTATTTAGGAATAACGCCTTCCCAGCTTGTTTACCCAATAGCAAAATAACAGACAAACTATTAGGTTAGGTATCTCATGTGTTCATTCCTTTTGTAGACTTTGCAATACAACAAAACTTGTTTTATGTTTCTTAAGCGATAGTTTGTTTGCATAGAAACATCAAACAAGGACTGTTTAGTATTTTTCAATAATTGTAACTTGATTTTTTAGTTTCTTTTGCTGGTATCAATCAAGAAAATGTTAATTCTAGGTTTTAAACATAAAATCTATGCTTATTTGTTTGATATCATGTTATATTATTTTATTGGAACCACCGCTAAATTTTGAGTGAACAATCCTTCAGTTAAATGAAGTGTAAATATAAGAGTATAGATATAAGAGAAAGAACATTAATTTTCCTTACCAATTGGATAGGTCCAAAACAATTAAGAAGACAAATGATAACCATCGTAGCAAGCAGAAAAATTGTTTCATCCATCATAGCGTAGTTTGTGTTTTCGGTTGCACTGGTACTAACAGTACTAATGTTATCGTCTTCAAGAAAAGAATACTGAGCGTTAAAACCACCGAAGTCAAGTTTAAGTCAAGTTTATTAATTTGTACCATCTATTACAATTAGAATTTCTTTAATGCTATGGTAATTTAATCTAAGCTATTGGTACAGGATATCTGAAATATTTGTTTCGTTAAACAGGCCAGATATCCCAGCATTTTGGCTGTTCGTTAGAAAACAATAGATAGTTTATTAAAGATAGAAAACATTTTATTTTTTAATCTGAAGAACTAAAACTATTTTCGTAAAAACACGTGTTTAGTTTTCAATTACAAGTGAAATTCCTTAAGCTGAGTAGATTGATATGTAGAACATTAAAACAGGTTGGATAAAGCGAAACTTGATAGGTTCAAAAGGCGAATTGGAAGCGATTAAAACCACTTCTTCTGTGTATTCAAAAGTGTGTTTCTTTACTGACATTTTAAAACTAAGTTTGGGTCAACTTTTTACTCTTTCAGCGTTTTCAAAACGAAAAAAAGTTTACCTGTTGCTCCTAGGAACGCAAAAGCGATTGCAAAAGCTGCGGCCATTTTGAATTTTAATTCGTTGAAACGCAACAGCCTGGCACTAGTATGTTTATCGAATAAATCTATGTAAATATACATACTAGCTGAATTTAAAAAAAAAAAAAAAAAATTTAAGAACGAAGTAATAAAACACTCTATAAGTATTAAAACCAACCTTCATTGCTTAGCTTTCTGGAGCAAGAGCCAGCACCAGCAATGCAGCATCCAAACATCCAATATCATTTGCATGAATTCCATCTTCCAACATGTTTCTTGTTTGTATCAACGAACCATGACCTTGACAGTCTTTGAGTTGCTTGTCTTTACGGAGAAGAAAGACATTCTATACCGTTCCCAAATGAACAACAATGTGCGTCTTTTTGTTTTGTTTTGTTTTTTTTTTTCATTTTTTTAGCAACAGTAGTGGATTGAAATTCTTCTTGTAGATGCCGCACTGAATTCTGTTTCCTTGAGAGTTTGTTTCCACCCTTGAAAAGTATTGGAAAAAAGTGTTAAGCGTTACTATCAACACAAAATCTACCAAGCGTAAATTAGAATACGTTTTATTCTATCTAAATAAATGGTATTACCTCTTTTAATCTAACTACCAAAATACGATTCAGCAAAAACACTTTCAAAAAATTATGGCTTGAATCATTTTGTTAGGGTATAAAATTGTGGTGCTTTAATGTTAAATTATAGATATATATATATATATAAATGTGTGTATAAAAAATGCTTCACTGGTTTTAAATAATTTTACAAAGTTTTATAAATGTTTTGGGGTTTACCATTTTTACGTTGGAACTAAAATTCTCGGCAAGAAAATTTCTTCCGAAAAGAATTCTCTAATGCAAGTGAAACATGTCTCGGACAATTTGTTGCTTTAAGAAGGATAATACATACAGACTACATAAAGAATAAAGATAAAAAACTAATAGTTTTTATTACCATTATTATTGTTATTTTTTTCTATTTTTAATATTAGAAATCTTTATGACACCTATGTCAAGGAAAAAACTAGATTTGAAAGTTAAGTATTGTAAATCTATGCAAATTCAAAATATTTATATACATTAAAACATTTCAAACCTGTGATATTCTTATTTGTAAATAAATAAATCTTGAAGTTTGAATCTTGAATCTTGTTTTCACTTGACAATGACATCATGAGACACCCAAACGTCGTGTAATCAAAACTAGCAATAATGAAATAAAGGTAAAGAATGTTTAGTGTTTTAAAACTAAAACTTTGGTACCATTTCTCTTGACGCCGTGTGTTAAAAAGAGTCAGTTCTGATTCTTCTATATTCGCTTGGTATTTCACAAACATCATTTCCACATAGTTTCACATACTGTGATTTAACGATACTATTTGTGGAAAATCATTTAACTGTGATTCAATTTATCGGTCTATTGCATAGTTGTTTTGTTTACCGCCAACAAGCCTGGGAACACAATTTTCATTTTCAAAAAATATGCAAAATCCATTAATAAATTTTTATAAAATTTTTTGTAAGTTTTGTATTTACTTAAATGAGTTTTATGAATAATCGCGATAAAAACTTTTGGGTTTTTGATAGGATGGTGCCCAAAGTTAAAGAGAATTCTAACTTTAATTGGCTAGGGTTGAAGAAATTTGAAATGCATTCCTGAACTTGCATGAATGATCTTTCTAAAATGATAGTAGCCACAAAGCATCAGATCACGTGCGCGTCATGTTAATAGAGACGTTTAAGCAGTGACAACGAAAACGAGTACGAGTTTGGCTTGTGCTCGTATTCTTGCTCGTTATCGCAAATTATAAGCAAAGCGTTTTTATATGTGTAACGAGTGCGAGTTTAAAAGAATTACGGTTTTGTTGTCGTACTTTTTCCTTTGCTCGTCTGCATTAAAGACACCGAACAGCAGTTTTCATTCTGTTTTGTCATTATTATTGTTTAGATGTCTTTGAAGAAAGTTCAAAAGTGTATTGTTATTAGCCATTAAGCTGGTTTACTAGATGAAGAAGAGTTTTGTTTGTTACAAGAGTTGAATGAGCCAACCAATCCGTATATTGGGCACAAGCAATTGGAAAGGTTCAGTCTCGACACGATCCTGATGCCGAGTGTTTGACACCATAGGTGCTTGTGGCAAGACAAAGAAACATTGCAAAAAGAGATATTTTCTTTCCTCGAAAAAAATTACTAGGGGACCAAATCCGCGGGGAGAGACCATATCAGCTAACAGATTTGGTCCGCCTGGGGGACCAAATCCGCTAGCGGATATGGACCGAGGGGGACCAAATCAGCTAGCGGATTTGGTCCGGGGGGACCATATCCGCGCGGGACCAAGTCCGCTGGGACACCGGCCATGCGCCCGGCATAAATCTAAGAACCAATTTTTTCCTTCTAACGCCAGCTTCTGAATCGCTTTATGGTTCTCTATCCATAGAGGGACATTCGATGTTGATTTTAGTTTGTTAAACTTGTATTTTCAGAAAAAAAAAGACTAACTGCCAGCCATTTAGCGTTTTGAGTTGCGTGACCGGCAGCCAGTCATTTAGACACTTCCTTAAATTTACTCAGTCGCCATTTTGATTTTGTAACCAGGCCTTTTTGATGGAGGAACCTAGTTCAGCGTTAAAAAATAAAAACCAACAGCTAATTGGCTCATTCCAGCCGGCCAATATTATAGTCCTCGGGACTATATATAATTTTTCTGTTTTCAAAATATTGTTACAGCATAAAATTACCAATAATAATTAGTGTTACAAGTAAAGAAAAATTGCATAATTTGCTATGCAGTGCTGTGCAATTGACTACCAATTCCACACTATTTTGCAAATTTTTATCTTGAAATTCCTGAAGCCCTGTACTGGTAATGAATGAATGAATGAATGATGATGATTCATGATGATGATGATGATAATGATGATGATGATGATGATGATGATGATGATGATGGTAATGATTGATAAGGGCAATGATGAATAATATCCTTTTGGGCAGGAGGGGAGTGGAGCCTGGATCAACTTGTGCAGAGATGATAAACCAACAGTTCAAACAGGTCACAAGCTACTAGTTGACACAAGGTTTGAACTACCTTCAGGTAAGCAAAATGTTTGAGCAGAGGCAAACAGTCTTGTAAGCCTTTCCAAAATGTTTTTTTTTTGACCCAAATTAAAAGATTTAATAAGAATGATAGGCTCTGGAAAAATTGAAAGTGTTCTGGAAAAGCCTGAATAACCCAAGCTTACCATAGTTTCATTGGTTGTCGTGAGTGGGATTAAGCACTCTTAATACTGTGAGTGGAATGGATCGAGAACGTTGTCCTGACGCAAGCTTGTAGCCTCATCCAAGAGCTTATTCACTCTTGACGCACATTGGGGAAAAGGAAAAACAAAATGAAATGAAAAGAATCCCAAATAAATAAATGTGGAATTTTACACCCTTGTTGCTTCATGCTATTCACAGTACCCTGTAAAGGACTTTCCCTAGTGTTATAAAAAAAGAAGAAATTATTTGATCCAAATGTATCTGTACCTGTTTAATGTCGTATACATAAGATTAATATAACAGTCTGAAATGTGATTGTTTGATGAAAGATTTGGCATTTGACATAAATGTGCAATAAATGACAAAGAATTATTTTAAACTGCATTTACCATAGGCAGTGCATATTACTTGAAATGATTAATTTTATTTGTGTCATAGTCAACATCGTTAAAATAAGGCAAAATTGGTTGCAAAATGATACGATTTTGTCATGGTCATGCAAATGCTGCATGGAATAAGTGGTTTGGAGAAAAGAAGGTCACATAGATGTTCAAATCTTTGCAGAGCTGTGGATCAAAGCCGGGGAATGTGTAGTTGGAAAGTAAACATTTTACCAAATGCACCAATCACACTGCCATCTTTTGCCGGAAACATCGCAAGTTTACTGATACTATTGTTGTGAGCTGCACAAAGACAAATATGTATTGTAAACTTTGTAAGATTTGTTCAAAGCTTACTTCTGGGAACATCTGTTTCTAAAAATTCTTAATTTTCTTTTGACTCTTTAAGATCTGACAGAAGATGAGGCTCGAGCACTGCAGCAGAAACTTGATTCACTTTATGCTGTGATGGATCAGGAAATGGACATCTTGAAGGACCAGGCAGTTCAGGCCAGGAAGGAAAAGGGAGTCATAGATGATAGTAAGTTCTATAATCGGGAATTTGCAAGATGGCGCGTCATGTTATAAATGCCTTGTTGTACAAATTTGTATTCCATTTGGAAAAAAAAGTTGAGAAATTGCCGGTAGCTTTTTTTACAAAATAAAATTGACAAAGTATTCTGGTAGTTTTTATCAGTGCAAATCGACTATATCGCTACACCATCACCCAACCATCATCGTCATGATTATCACTATCATCATTGTTAGCAATATCATTGACATCATCATCATCATCATCATCACCAACAACAATATCATTATTGCTATTATGTTGTTACTAACATCATTTTGATATTATTATCTGCCAACAACACCATCATCATCACTATTATTTAATTTCCCTAAATAACTTTTTTGGATATCAAAATAGGCCAGGAAGATGAGAATGACCCTTTCAACTACAATCCCTATGGGGATACAGACGATGATCTCGATGAATTTGATTTCAATTTCCTGCATCCGAGTGATCCAGAGGCAGAGAACAACAGTGATTATGCTGAAGTTTCAGCTGTGCTAGAAGAATTCGAAGAAGAAACGAGTCAGCTGCCAGAGTGTCAACAGGATGGATCCATGATAGTTAGTGAGCACTGTGAGTCCGCCATCATGGAAACACTTGAAGTGGTAAGTGAGGCTTGAACATTTTTATATTCATTCATTTAATCATCATTTTATCATCCCTTCCTTCCTTCCTTCCTCCTTCCCTCCCTCCCTCCTTCCTTCCTTCCTTCCTTCCTTCCTTCCTTCCTTCCTTCCTTCCTTCCTTTCTACTTTCCTTCCGTCCTTCCTTCCTTCCTACTTTCCTTCCTTCCTTCCTTCCTTCCTTCCTTCCTTCCTTCCTTCCTTCCTTCCTTCCTTCCTTCCTTCCTTCCTACATTCCTTCCTTCCTTCCTTCCTTCTTTCCTTCTTCCCTTCCTTCCTTCCTTCCTTCTTCCTGGATCATGTTTATTAGGTTCATTTATGCAAAAAATGTATTTAATGTGAAGAACACACGTGAAACAGCTGGTATTTCGGCTCTAAAAAATGACGCTAAGTGATTATCGAAACAATGCACGCGAATTAAGTGAGTGAAATAACGGATTCTTTATCATCTCTGAAGGCAAACGTCCAAAGTATGGAAACATATGAGGTCCGAGAACCAGCTGCCCTTATGGAAACAACAACACATGTCGTTAAGCAAGATGATGGATCAGAAAGTACCCCAAGGCTGAAACGGAAAGGTGGCTTCATGGTTAAGGGTGAATCAGGAAGAAAGAAGGGGTAGGATGTTGAACACCGTTTGATTTTTTAAAAGTTTATTTTCATCACTAGAAATTGCGAAAAGATAGGATCCAATTGACTCTCCCTTTTTCATTCTTGTTTTGTTTTTAAGCTGACGTTTCGGACTAAAGTCCTTCGTCGGCCGACTCACTCCGACAAAGGACTTTAGTCCGAAACGTAAGTCTTTAATTCATTTTTCTACGGTATATATAATTTACAAATCTATTTACAACTATTCACATAATAGAGTGGTAAATTGTGACGTCACAAAACTGAAAATTTGTCAACTTGTGGGATTTGTTGAGGTCATCCGAGAGATCAAGACTAAAATTACATTCTTGCCAAAAATCAGAATGTTGGTGCAAATTGTTGGCAAGATATTACTACAGTTATGCTCTAAATTAAAAGGGCTTGGTTCTTAACGTTGGGAACCAAATCAATTTAAACAAAATTTGTATGGGAACATCAGAACATAAACGTGGCAATATCTCATCACTGATCGGTGGCAAAATGCTAAATTTCGGTATGGAAGCAAGTTCTTGTTCTTTCTGAATATAACAACCAAATGAGTGATTTCTCAAACCAATTTTTTGTGACGTCATCTCTTTGGTACTCTATTGTTCTTTAAAAGAATGAAAGAAGAGAAAACAATTTTTAAGCCCTTGGTGGGAATCGAACCCCACATCTTCGGTTTACAGGTCCGACGTGTTAACCACTACACTACAAGGACTAACCACGCTGGAAACGCAGCCAGTTAATGTAATGTATGAGGTAA
>JANCMA020343764.1:0-11679 GCA_024336925.2 Zoanthus solanderi | reverse complement strand
TTTACCAAATTTAAGACCTTTTTAAGGCCTTAAATTTCCAAAGAGACTCATAATGACTTTTAATGACTTTTAATGCCCCGCGGGAACCCTGTTATATACTCATACCAACAACAGACGATGCTTAATGATTGTTTGTTTACGCAGCCCAAGCTCTTAATGCGAATATGTCATAATGCCTGTAAGTATTTTATATAAGACTTAGTATCCATGGTTGGTTTGATAATCTTGTTCAAAATTACACTAATTCATTGATTTAAGAATCATAAAGTTCTCTCACAAAGACGCGGAAGAAAGGAGTGAAAACTTTGACAAATAATAAATAAAACGCGAGAATAAGGTGAGAGAACTTTATGACTCTTAAACCAACGAATTAGTGTAATTTTGAACACGATTATAAAACCTTACTGTACAGGATATATTCATAATATTTGCAATAAGAGCTTGGGCTGCCCGCGCCTTTACTAGCAAAATTATGTTCAATTTCTAACTCAAATAGAACGCGTTTCAGTATACTATAAACAGTTCATTTCCTGTTCCTGGTACCAAACCCGAGCTGTTACTGTAATGACGTCATAAAACTATACGCAACCTCGTGCCCAGGCTCATTTCACTGGGTAAGAGTTTGTTCTATACGCAAATTGATATTACTGTACACTTTGACCGGTGTTCCCTTCGTTGTTTTATGTCACGCATTCTCCCTCCCAATATATCATCTGAAAGGTTATGAAACTCTAAATTTAAGTAAAATTGTTTTTTGGGATTTAGTTTTGTAAAGGATAACGGCATCGTTGCTACAAACCGAATAGTTATGCAGATTTTTAACAAGCAGGTACCATAGTTTCAAGATTTTCTTTACCATATCAAATTTCGCTTAGCTAGAATCCCAAAGTCGTGTCGGAAGTTTTTGATAGCATAGGTTATCCACGTTTTTGAGAAAATGCAATGCTTGTGGGGAGTGGCTTGAATGATAGATATCAAACACAAGATTTACGACATTTTAGGTACCTAAACTAAGTCGTTTACTAGCTAGTTGCCCATGGAGCCGGCGTTTATTTTCATTTTCTGTAGAATTAAACGGATGAGAGTCTTTGATTCCCTCTTCACGGGACACTAATTTATTGCAAAGCAGCTCCCAGTAGACGCTGGTACTCATTTACCGAACCCGTATGGATGAAATGCTGAGTCAGCATTGGTGGACAAGAAGGTCACACAAATGTTCAAACCAAAAGCTGTTATTCTATTTACCAACCTCGTAAGGATGGAAAGCTGAGTCAGATTTGGTGGAAAAGAAGGTCACACAAATGTTCAAACCAAAAGCTGTTACTCTATTTACCGACCTCGTAAGGATGGAAAGCTGAATCAGCTTTGGTGGTAAAGATGGTCACACAAATGTTCAAACCAAAAGCTGTTACTCTATTAACTAACCTCATAAGGCTGGAAAGCTGAGTAAGCTTTCGCCAAGAAGAAGGTCACACAAAGATTCAAATCTCGGCAGAGCCGGGGATCGAACCGGTGACTTTGCGGTTGGAAGGTAGAGATCTTACCAACTGTGCCACCACGCCACTGTTATCTTAATAAGCTCCTTTTACAATCATGCGCACTGTGTACATATCTCACTGTTTTGGCGGGCCACAGGTTTTCTGAATACTACGGTTTCCGGGTTAAAAATGCTTTTTATTTCCCATTTTTCAAGACCTTTTTATCATTGTGCGCAGTGTTTATTTCCAATTGATTTGTCAGGGCCACATGATTCCGTTATATTTGTAAGACCTGTGGCCCGTCAAGACGGCGGGACATACACACTGCGTATGATCGTGAAAGTAGCTAAATCAATTCTAATACAAATCACTCGTTATATTCTAACTGAGTGTAATGTTTTCAGAATTTTTCACATTTTATTGATTTTTTTAGTTTTAGATAAAATTACAGTGACTTCAAAAGCAATCTTGCCCAATGAATACTTTACAAT
This sequence comes from Zoanthus solanderi, assembly GCA_024336925.2. NCBI lineage: Eukaryota > Metazoa > Cnidaria > Anthozoa > Zoantharia > Zoanthidae > Zoanthus > Zoanthus solanderi. The sequence continues at coordinate 9,710 of JANCMA020343764.1, read as the reverse complement.
AAAATTTAAAAACTTTAAAAATTCGGGTTACATCTTCACAATAAATAATGATAATTTTTGAAACTATGTAAAAATAGAAGTAAAATCAGTAGCTCTGATTTCATAACTGAAACTCAACGTATTGAAATAAAAATTTAAGACAACATTTTTATCATATTTTTGAAAGTATAAGCAGACCTTGTTTCTCAAAGAAACAGAAGGAAATATACAAAGGCCGCCAGCTAATTGCATTTTCTATGAATAAATGAGCAAAAGTAAGAGTTTTGTTATTTAATTTAGCACTTCAGCATAGATTATGCTGATAAATATTGGTACAAAAAGTTAAATACAATAAGCTAAGAAAAGACAAACAGCTGTATTAAGCACAATACTGTAGCCTTTTGCTACCAGTTGGGTCCTATGAAGATTGTGATCTGTCCGAAAGGTTCATCCTGCTCCATGACTATGACTTCACTCTTCACCAAGGCTGTTATAAACAAAAATTTGTAGCTGTTAACTTTCATTATCATTGATATTTTTTCATCGCCATCACCATCACCATCATCGTAATCATTCTCCTCCTCCTCTTCATCGATACCCTCCTCCTCTTCATAGTCATCATCACCAAGCTCATCTCGCTCCTCCTCCTCCTCCTCCTCCTCCTTACCATCATCATCAATCTCATCCCTTCCTCCTCCTCCGCCTCCTTACCATTATCATCAATCTTATATCGCTCCTCCTTCTCTTCCTTCTCTTCCTCCTTACCATCATCATCAATCTCGTATCTTCCTCCTCCTCCTCATTATCATCATCAATCTCATCTCCCTCCTCCTCCTCCTCCTTACCATCATCATCAATCTCATATCCTCCTCCTCATCGTCATCATCAATCTTATCCTCCTTCTCCTCATCATCATTACCATCATCATACTCATCATAATTCTCTTCCTTCTTCTCCAATTCCTTCTCATAATCGGTCTCAACCTCTTTCTCACTATCATTATCACCATCATCATCCTCATAATCATTTTTCTCCTCCTAATCATTATCAATCTCATCCTCCTTCTTCTTCTCCTCCTCCTCATTCACCGTCCTCCTCTCCTTATCCTTATTATCCTCAACATTCATCACAGTCATCTCGATAGTGTCAGGCCATTTTGACCGAAAGCAAATCACTTCTGTGCCCTTAGAACAAACAACTGGCAAACAAATAGAAAAGAATGATCAGAGAAAAATAAATCCTAACCCAGAGCGTGATAGAACAAGCAAGCGGCTTCTCTTCGCGTAGTTGTGAATGGGACAACTTGCTGAAAGGCGACTTGACTGTGTCTTCCCATTGCTTCGCGAATTTTTCTGTAAAAACAACAAAGCCAATTTTTAGGTGTTTCTTGTAATTATTGAATGCATGCAGGACTTGTATGCACAGGAAAAAAAGTTACGGTGTGAGTTTCGACCTTAAGTAAATGATCTTTGCGATCATGTACAAAGTTTAATTGCCCCATTCAAGGTAATGTGGATTCCGGAATCCAGGTAACATTTGCTCGTGGAATCCGGAATCCAGAAAATATTTATTTGTGGAATCTGGAATCCTAATGTTTGCAATTTGGAATCCAGGTCTAAGAATCCGGAATCCCAGAAAACAGATCTTTTGGAATCCGAAATCTGAGGTGGAATCTTAAATTCCATACCTGGGATCCGAAGTTTACATCATGGAATCCGGAATCCACTGAGGTGAAATCTCAAATCCAATACCTGGGATCCGAAGTTCACATCATGGAACCCGGAACCCACTGAGGTGGAATCTTGAATCCAATACCTGGGATCCGAAGTTCACATCATGGAATCCGGAACCCACTGAGGTGGAATCTTGAATTCAGTACCTGGGATCCGAAGTTCACATCATGGAATCCGGAATCCAAGATAGTCACGAATTTTCTTACATAGGGCGAGTTTAAGCACATAGTTTAATCAACTTTAGGTTGAAAATTTTAACTATTGCCCTAGACAACTCACAAAAGCTGACGTTTCGAGCGTAAGCTCTTCGTCAGAGCCAATAGCAATTGCTCTGACGACAAGCTAACGATCGAAACAATATAATGTATTGGAATGCATGGGAATTGAATGAACTCATTCCGGAATGAAAGTGATTATGGTATAACTTAACAAATACTGTGAATTATATGTATGGGGATGGAATGAATTCGTTTCAAAATGAAAGTGATTTTGGTACTATGTGAACAGATACAATGGAAGATATGGAGAGGAAATGAGTTCGATCAGAAATGAAAATGATGTATCATGTAAACAAATACAGTGACATATGGGAATAGAATTGACTGGTTCAGGAATGAAAGTCATTCTGGTATTATACAAAGAGCCCATAAACCTACATGTAATACATATATGGAGTTTGTCAAGGATCGACAATCTACGTACTGAAGAAACGCTTTGATGTCGCTCCCGAGTCCTTCACTTTCGCTACTCTCTTTGACAAATCCACTGATGTCTGAAAATACAAAGGTTTGGAATCAATTCTGATATCCCTAGGTATAATTACATGAATCAAAGTGGAAAGTAGTTTCCAACTCCAATGGTGTCATAATTAGCTTAGTTTGTGGAAACTGTTGACTTAAAAGCATAAGAAAATAAAAAGTGTTACAACGAAGCAAGAGAGATACCGACTTTGTCTCCAAATGTTGTAAGATTTTTCACAAATGAGCTTAATGAACATATAGTGGGTTTCAACACAAGAAAATGTAATTCATTTTTCTAAGCACCTTCGTTTGTTTCTGATAAGAAAATCAATAAACAAAGTGGAAATATGGAAAAACGATCATGATGGTGTTATCATATACAGCAATGATCTTTTTATATGTAAAAGTAATAAGTGTTCGAAAAGAAGTTATCTACTTCTTCTAGTTGAAAGACTTTTGTAAGCCCTGTATTTTTATTTTTGGCACTACCTCCCCGAGTCAGAATTGGGCAATTTGAGCGCCCGCTGATACTTCATTGATAATCATATGCTAAAGGGGTTTTACTTATAGATTTCAGTTTTCTTTGTTGAGGCCATATGGCTCACCATTTGGCCTCACCAAATATGAGACACTTAGGTTTTACCTGTATCAAGTTCTTGTTCTTCTGGAACAGGCGAAAGTTCTGGTATCGGAGAAACAAGTCTAAAACCAAAATTACAGATAACATTACTTAAGTTAGCCTCCTTTTTTATAACGAATCCTGAAATTGTTGTATTTCACGTTATTTTTATACTTTGGTCAAAATTAGAACTCTGGCATAAGAAACTTCATCTTCGAGGGACGACGAATTTTGCTGATTCCCATGATATGACGTAGTAGTCACCAAAGACTTGCACGTAAATGACAAAAAAGTTATATCTACTCATCCCTCCCATAAATTTATACCTTAAACAAATGTTGACTCTGACCCTAACTAATCTAAGCTTTCCATAAACCTACGTCTATAGACTATACCTTAGACAGACCTTGACTCTAAACCTTACAAATGACCGATCTACCCTTCCATAAACCTACATCTATAAGCTATATCGTTGACCGAACTTGGCTCTAACCCTTATAGATGCCAATCTACCCTTTCCGTAAACATAAAGATAGATCTTATCTTAACCTAGAACTTAAAGCGAGTAAGTGATAAGTTGCTCAGAACCCGAAAATGATAATACCTACCCTATAGGTGATCCGTGGCCAAAGTCGTCGCTTTCTCCGACTGCTTCTCCCATGGTTATGTCATCAAGATCTAATGGGGGAAGAGATGTTGAAAGTTTATCGAGTAACTTTTACTCCAGGACCCCCGTGCATTGTATATCGAGTCCTCCTTTATACCAAAGCCTTCCTCAAAACTATCACTGCAGGTCGTCTGCTGCGGTTTTATCACATGAAATAAGTTTCAAAACAACACATTTTCTAAGTTTTAGGTACCGAATAAACACTCCACACCTAGTTGTGTTCATTGGTTTCAGATGAAGGAATAGCGTGACGTCTACGACAACTAAATCACACCATAAATCTATGCATTCTTCAATTTTTTTCGGAATTCAATAAAAGATACATAAATAGTGAAAAGCTGCAGACGTAAGATTATATTACCTGATTTACTTCCAGTGTCGTCTATTTTTAAAACGGAGTCAACACTAAGTCTTGATAAAGCCGACGACTGTTCGCTGATGCCCGATTCACGAAGACGGCGTTGTTCAATCTCATCTTCATCCTTTATGATGAACAAAGTTTTGATTGTAAGGGGTCTATTTATGTATATCGACTGTTTACTAACTCAATTAGTCAAGAAATATCCCCAATCACTCATTCACTCATTTATTCACCGACTCATCGTCATCCTTTATGACGAACAAAGTTTTGATTGTCAGGAGTCTATTTAACAATTAGACCTCGAGGACGAATGGTCTACGAGTCAATAGCCCATGAGGCCGTAAAACCAACTGGCAAAAGATTTTTGTAACCAAAGATGATTATAATAATGGAAGTATATAATAATGGCAATGATAATAATGGCAATATATGAACAATATTACAAAATAATTTGGTCAGTACAGGCGTTTCGATTGGTTAACAAGAGTGTTTATATAGCGCTATAAAGCAAGAAAATGACTTGAGGTGTATGATTGGCTGCCTCCAAGTTGTGAGAATTAACAGTTTCATGAATAAAATATAACTAAACTTACGCGCTACATACATCGCATTTTTCTTTGTCGGAAAATAATAATTTCATATAAGAAATAAAACACGTTTTCCGTGCCTTCATAGCCTGGTGAAAACCGAGGCAAACATTTGGGAAAATTCGAGAGCTGATCAGTGAAAACACGAGACGCAGTCGAGTCACCTGCCTAAGCCGTGTATTAGACTGTGATAAAACACGACGGGCATTTGAGAACACTCGAGAAATGTGGAAAACACTTGCCAGTGGCTCGTGCTTTCTCCATTTCCCTCGTGTTCTGAAATGCCCTTCGTGTTTTATCACAGTCTAATAAACGGTTTAGGTTTCCTTATTTGTTTACTTGTTTTTAACAATGGCAAGCTCAACAGTACACAATTTTGGGCGCTTGTAGTTAAAAAATGCAATAATGATGAAAGAGATAAAGATAAAAATGATGAAGACGATTTTAGTTATAAAAACAATTTATACATTCGCATGCCTATAACGTTGAGAACTTGAGGGCTAATAATGCAATTACTTGTTCCAAAATAGATTTAAAACACGTTTTTGTTTTCTATAAACCGGGTTTATATCTCTACAGATCCGTGGAGTTAAGCAGGTTCGATAATCGAGTATTTTTTTGCAGGGTTAGAAATCTACGACAGCCACAAGGTATTTGCCACGGAGGCCCTAGGCCATCGCCGTAATGTCCCCAGAATTTGTGTGATTTACGACCACAGAAACTTGCCCCTTCAGTTTCTGCTGACAGCCGAAGAATAAGCTGTTAAAATACGAGATATTTTTCAATATAAAAATAGTGCATGAATTAGCTGAAAGTGATAAATTAATGTGAGGTAATAGTCAAATAAAGAACTAACAAAAAAAAAAAAAATTCTGTGTTCCGCCCGTTTTAAGTTACTGTTATGTATTTAATGTACCAATACCATCATATATTTTGTATCCTCTAAAATACACAATATAAACTCTTTCACGTGACTACTACTAACTATTAGGATTTTGCCTTGTGCTCTTCAAAAAACGTTTGGTATCGTCTTGGTAGCCTTCGATAATAGCCTTAGTGTCCTATTTTGGCAAAAACTTAAGGCCAAAATGGCCGCGACCTTAAAATTAAAGAGTTCAAGATCTGTTTTTGTACATGTAAAAGAAGTATATAAGGGACAATACCCACCTCTAAAGGCCTTAGGGTCGGTTTTATATCGGTTTCAGTTGCTGAAAGAGACAAACGACACGTACATACAAGACGTCAGAACGTTCTCTATTAGGTAGACCAACAATTTTAATAACTATTGTACAAGTTCTCAGGAATAATTCCCTAGATCTTGCTCCAAAGATGTTCTCGTCTCATCGTCTCAAGTGCATCCATTATAATATTAAGCCACGAGACATTGTATCCTGGGTATTGCCTCGCTAACTCAAGCCTGATTGGTGCATATTTCTCCGTCTTTCCTTTATCTTTCTTAAAACGATTGTCTAGCCAAGGGTAGCTCATCTCAGTCATGATTATACTTGCTTGTTCTTGTGATGGACGAAACGTGTATCTACACAGTTACATCGCATAATGGTGATGTCAGCATACGCCTCAACGTCTGAATAAGCTTCTGTGCCTACTGAGTTATAAAGAGACTTATGCCTCACTTCAGACAATCATGGAGGAGAACTATCAATAAACTTGAGTTTTCTATCAGTCTCAAAGAAAAGCACGTTTAGTGCATTGTCGAGCCTTCGTAAGTATTTGGACTGAGCTGACTGGGGACTGAAATGCAAAGACTGTGTACGCAATGCAGACCGTAGATCTTCTCAGATGCGATAAGCTATGTCTTTTAAAAGATGGTTTGGCTATGTGCTTTTTTTTCAGGATTGTTTTTTTGTCAATCTATAGTTTTACTTGTCAGTGAATAAGTAAATAAATAAATAAATAAATAAGTTAGTAAGTAAATAAATAAATATTTTATTTCGATTCATTGTTACGTTCACGTAAGACATCAGTCATCAATTATTTATTAGTTCTGGAAGAGATGAACATCCAGCCTATAGATGTGCTAAACATTCAGGGGCTTTACCACACATCTTGCATGTAATGTTATTCTAATCGTTTATTCCATTCTTAATATATTCACCAAGTAGCTGTTAGTACAATTCCATTATTTCTGTGATGCAGTGGGAACAACTAAGCTAACCTCCCCTTGGTGGGAAACCAGCTTACACGACTCAGTTGATCACCATGCAATCTTGCTTTTGTTAAACTTTCTGTCTAAGGTTGATCTTCAAACTACTTTACAAGCTTTTTACAGCTTTTATGAGATATTTCTTGATCTGCTTTTCCTTGATCTTTATGTGTGATGCATCATGATGAGGATTCAAACGACGTCAGGTTCAGAGTTGTTCCCAAGTCCATAGCAATTTGTTATTGTTATCGTTATCGTTATCGTTATTGTTATTGTTATTGTTGTTGTTATTGTTACTGTTTTCGTTATTGCTATTGTTATTGTTATTGTTATTGTTATTGTTGTTGTTGTTATTGTTACTGTTACTGTTTTCGTTATTGCTATTGCTATTGCTAATGTTGTTATCATTTAAAACAGCAGTTTTCTGGGTAGCAAAAAAATCAAATAAATTTGTCTGCAAAAAAATCTTAAAACTTAATTCAATTAAAGAAGTTTTTTTTTTAAATCATTGGACATCAAATATATGAATGTTGAGTTATTTCTCCCCACACCCTACCCCTTACCACCTGGTGAGGCGATTTCCAGCTTTCCAGTGTCAGGGTTGATCAACATAACCTCTGTATCGTCACCAGGACCAACATCTCCGATAAGTTTGCCATCCCGGATCGGTGAAATGCCTTGGTCCCTATAGAGAATAAACTAATTGAATTTCATACGGACCCATAAATTCCAAAATTAAGTTTTAGATTGAAGCTGAAACATAGAAAATTTAGCAAATGAAGGTTAAGCTGGTTAGCATAAAAAAATTTAATGGGTAACTGGAAAACTTTTCAACATGATTTGCAAAACATTTTTATAAAGAATTTCTAAGTATACTGGATCTTTAAAGATTCATAAGAATATCAAACCATAGTCTCTACAGGGTTTATAGTCGACTAATTGTAGAAGTTTTTAGTTTGCACAAGTTTTTTTTTCTTGGTCCATTAGTTTTAATATCTGAAGTGGAAGATGTTTTTGGGACGCTTTAAGACCCAATCCTACGAATTCAGTATTTTATTATTGGAAAGTTATTAAGCAAACTAAGTGTGCAAAAGTTTCAAATTATGTCGATACCTTTATCTGTGTTCATAGATTTGAAATTTACTTATCATCGTCGAAACTTCCATCGTTACCACCTCAGCCAGTGTCATAGTTATCATAACTATGCCCCATGCCATAAGCGCCGACACCACCACCCAACGCCTTCGTTACCATGTATCATTGCATTTACCGCGTTGTCATCATCATTACCGCTATAATCGACTTTTTGTAAGAAAATTTAAAAAATATCATCTTTATAATTATTTCTTACTGTTCCATCATTTTGATGTCTGGAAGATCTTCTGGAGGCACATGATAAGCCATTTCAAAATCGTTCATATACGGAGGCTGAAACAAGACACACAGGTTTTTGTTCATTATTACAAAAATAGACCGGTTCACGACGTGAGTTGCATGATGGGTAATTGGGGCAAACAAAACAACATGGCGGACAAAGTTGAATGCTTCTGTTGTTATTCTGTTGAAATAGACGCACTAGACGCGAATATTTTGAGCTCGAGACAGAAGCATTCAACTGTGTCCGCCATATTGTTTTGTTTGCCCCAATTACCCATCACGCAACTCACGTCGTGAACCGGTCTATAAGACCTTTAACATTCAGCCAAATCTTTATAAAAGTCTATAGGGGAGCTTCTGCGTCAACAATTCCACTGAAAAGGGTAAAACGATTACGGTGATAAGTTTGTACCACTGTTAATAGTTATGAGAGGTTAGAGCTAGAATAAATGAGAGGAACACGAGTTAACTGAACAAACCGGACACCGCTACATCTGCAACAGACAATGGAGTGTTAGAGATGTCTTAAAATTCACTCAATAAATATATATATGGGCCATAGTGCCCACTTTAGTGGCTTCAAGACAGCTACTAGCATGTTTGTACTATCTGTTCTTGACGTTTATCATCATAATCACATCCCAGAAGCATTGCACTTTTACTACAATAAATATTTTAGCTATAGCTAAGCTATTTTTGTGAGTGTAAGGCTTTGTTTTTCCAAATGAATTTAAAACGCTACGCCAAGCTAAATCCTTTACAAGCCAGATGGCCCAGGGAGCCGCATGAACATCTTTAGGGGCTTTACGCAACGAGGACGGGAACTCGAACAACGACAGCTCAGAAAAATTACATTTCCAGTTCGCTCTTTATTTATTTGTGCGGGTCATTAGGGTTTTGTTTCTTTGCTTTAAACTTTGTAAACAGAAAAACGATTATATGTTTCTCCATGAAGCTAAACAAATGCTGAAAAATGTTTGATGTTACGTCGTCTCGACAACTCTAAAAAAGGTCTTTTCACATTGTAATTGCAGCGACAACTACGTGCAAGTGCAAGTGCAGAACTCAATGCATTTTCACGTGCAGTTACTTTATTTACTATTGTTCTTTGCAGTCCTCGTCGCCGTCGCCTCATTGCTTATCTATTCCCTTTTGATTTTGACTCCCTCTGGACGGAACACTAATCCAATGTAGGATAACTCCCAGCAGCAGACGCTGTTACTCATCTACCGAACTCATAAGGATGAAATGCTGAGTTAGCTTTGACGGAAGAGAAGTGTCACCATCAATCATCATCAACAACCATCGATATCCTCTCCACTAGCAACAAATGTAAATTAACAAAAATCAACGCCAGTATATCGTAAAACCTCAAACACAAGCCCAGGTGCTTCTAATTTTTCTATAAAGCCCTAAAATGGGCGTTTACTAGACTTTGGCTTATTTTTTAATTTCTTTTTAGCAAACTCAAGAGGGATGGGGG
>JANCMA020343659.1:0-10000 GCA_024336925.2 Zoanthus solanderi | reverse complement strand
GTTCAGCAGGCGTCGATCTAAGCTAATCAGAGATCTTGGAAAAATAGTTAGAAGCGAAAGGAGAAAAAAATGCATTAAAGATGGTGATGATGTTGATGGTAGTGATAGTGACGATGATAACGATGATGATAAAGTTGATGTTGTTGATATTTATGATGGCGTTGGTTGTAAAGCTGGAGGTAATGATAATGGTGATAATGTATGTGATGTTGACGATGGTGCTGATGTTGGCAGTGATGATAGTGACGTTGATATCGGTGGTGAATTTGATGTTGATGATTGTAATGATGAAGCTGGTTATAAATTATGATAGTGTTTATGAATGTAATGGTACTCGAGATGATTATAATGCTGGTAATGTTTGCGATAAAAATGGTGGTGATGATGTTGGCCATGATAATGGTGACGATGTTGATGGTGGAATTGATTATGTTATTGATGATGGTGATGATGATGATGATTGATGGTGAAAGTGATGATGATGGTAATGGTGCTGATGATGATTGATGATGATTGATGATTGATGATGATGATGATTGATGCTGATGATGATGATGATGATTGATGATGATGATGATGATGATTGATGCTGATGATGATGATGATGATTGATGATTGATGATTGATGATGATGACGATGATTGATGATGATGATGATGATGATTGATGATGATTGTGATGATGATGCCAACTGTGGTAATGTTCCAATGGGCTTGAATTGGGATTTTGTTAAAAAATGGGGTTATGATTGAAACATCGTTTTTCTTCAGATCATGGCTGGAAGACGTTAAGCGGTCGATTTACGAGTATCGTTGGTGCAAATATCTCGTGCATGTGTGCCAAGAGTCCTGAGGGACTATCACCCAGTGCTCACTTGGCAGATGGCTGCCTCGACCTGGTGCTAGTACGGCACACTTCAAGACTGCAGCATCTTAGACACATGATCAGAATTACGAAGCGTGCATCCGATCAGGTTTGGAATACTTTTTGCTGTGACTTTTTCTTTACACTATGTTTCAAACAGTTTATCATTGCTGTTCAAATACTTCATGAGTGGTGGGTGCTGTGCAAGAAAACGATGAGCCGAGCTGAAATGTGTTGGCAATCATTTCATTTAAGAAATAAAACATGTTCTCCATGCCTTCATAGCCTGGTGAAAACTAAGTCGAACGCATATCAGTGAAAGCCTGAGATGCAATCGAGGATTTTCACCTGCTCGAGATTTCTCAAAAACTTTGCCGAGGTTTTTAATAGGCTATGGAGGCACGGAGAACATGTTTTATTTCATTTATAAAATTATTATTTTCCGTCTAAACAAAGAGAAAGATGATATACGAAGCGCGTATGTATACTATACTTTCTTTCATGAAACTGTAAATTCTCACAACTTGGAGACAACCAACCATATTGCTCATGTTATTTTCGTGCTTCATAACGCTATAAAAACACACTTGTAGATCAATCAAAACGCACGTACCAGCCAAATTATTTTGTAAAATATCTTATCAGATCTCACTCAGCAATAATCTGAATCAAATATAGCAACTGCGCCACTTACATCGGCAAATATAATGTAAGTATCAGTTGTAACTATCTTGCTCAATGAGATGTGACCCTCTGGCCTGCATCCCTTGTTATCTCTGTTTGTTGGTCAATGAAATATTAACATTACTATAGACCCTATGATATTAATAGTCTTTTTTCCACATTCAAATTAGCCCTACTAACCTCGTTTGTGGTAAGATATTCTTTTGAAAGTTTAACTCCAGAACGAGGCTAGTAGGGCTAATTTGAATGTCGACAAAAGAATATTAAAACCACCGCCATTTTTGCATAGGGTCTATAGCTTTAAAATGTTTTACTTCAATCTTTATCGATTTTTGCAGAAACTGTAGTTGTAAACTCAGAAGTTGCCTTTGTTAATTTTAGAGTCCTTCCAAAGCTACCTTTCTTATTACTGTTTTTCTTAAGAATTTGTTGTTAGTTGCTCCACAGAACCTGTATTTGAAGCTTGTTTTCCACCGGTAAGATCCAGTTTTAGATGATTTTTTTTTCAAGTCTTAGCTATTATGTTAAACAGAGTTGCTATGGTCCTTGAAAATCATAGAAAGTCCTAGAATTGGGAACAAAATTTCCTGGTCTTGGAAATACCTTGAAAATCCTGGAATAGGCAAAATATTGTTTTCTTTATTACCAAAAATAATAGGTTTGTTAAAATATTTTTGATGTGAAAACACCGTAAAACAAAAACCGTGACTTTGCGAGACCTGATTTTCGTCCAAAAGCAAATTTTTATTGTCAAGATTCAGTTAATTTAGTAAAGCCGAATGATATAGTTTATCAATATAGCATGTGCTTTGTCAAACTGATATTTGAAAATAATGTGTAAAGCGTTCAGGTTTTAGTTGATAGAGAAGGTCCTGGATTTGCTTGAAAATGTTCTGGAAAGTCATAGAAAAGTCCTTCAATTTCACATCAAGTAAATAGTTACAACCCTGTTTAAAATTATTGAAAGTTGTCAACTTTATCGTTTACTTGATTTCGTCTTTACTTTTCCGAGATAGAAATTAGGTGTTAGGTCTTGCATCATAACTTTCGTGTTTTTTTTTTGCTGCAGTTTGATTTTCGTTTTGTGGAAGTTTATCGCGTGAAAGAGTATCGCTTTAGGCCTCTTCCTCACATCGATCACCGCGAGGAGACGAGTGGAGATGAGAGTACTCAAAACAACTCCACAAGTGAGAGTAGAGTTTCACTCAGATCCATTGTCAGTCCTACTCACTTTCGCCCAAGTGCCCGGAGCATTTGGAACGTGGATGGACAATTGGTAGAGCAAGCTGAGATTCACGTTAGGTGAGTGTAAGCCGAATTTGAGGTGCAAGTAAAATCACTGAGCAAGTACTAGAGCCCTAAAAAAGTTTCTAGAACAGAACAACAATTTGAATAATTTTTGATTTAGATTTCATCTAGCTTTAATACGTACAAAAATAAAAGGTCACTTTATAGGGTTTCAAAAGTTTGAATTAATAATTTTAGTTGTTTCTACTCTTCAAGACAAACAAAATAAATGGTCACTTTATAGGGTTTCATCAACTGTTTCAAAAGTTAGAATGAATGACACCAATCATTTCTAATCCTCAAGACAAAAAAAATGAATGGTCACTTTATAGGGTTTCATCAACTGTTTCAAAAGTTAGAATGAATGACACCAATCATTTCTACTTTTCAAGACAAAAAAAATGAATGGTCACTTTATAGGGTTTCATCAACTGGTTCAAAAGTTAGAATGAATGACACCAATCATTTCTACTTTTCAAGACAAACAAAATAAATTGTCACTTTATAGGGTTTCATCAACTGGTTTAAAAGTTAGAATGAATAACACCAATCATTTCTACTCAGTCTTCAAGACACAAACCAATGGTTGCTATAAGTTTGAATGGATAATAATATCGACCATTTCTACGGTTAGCAGAATGAATCGTTATTTATACACAGGTCCAAAAATTATAATAAATCACTTCTTTAAGCTTTGCCTCTAAAAGACAAACATAACCGGTTCAAAGATTAGAGTTAATAAAACCAATAATTTCTTTACTATATCACAAAGAAATGAATAGTTTATTTCAAAGGTTACAATGAAATAGTTTCATCATGTTTGTATATTGTGTTCTCAGGTCCCACAGACAGTTAATACAACTCTATGCAGGGGGAGTTGAAGACTCCGAAGAAACGCCATCTTGTAGTACAATGATGTGCCGCAGGAAAAGATAGCCAAATTAGAATATTTATCAATACAGATAGAATTGATTTTGTGCGTCACTGGGCAGTCTGTCGTTCATGAGCTTTTGACTCTCAAACGAATGTCTTTATCACAGTAAATCATGAAGTTATGGTTTACTCTAGTTTGAGTCGAATAGACTTCGCGTTAAGTTTACGTGGAGAAGAAGTTTGAAGAGGGGTATTTCGTTAATTCAACAACTTGGACACAATGCATTAATAAAGTTACGAAATAGTTATTAAAAGTATATTTATTTGGAAAAGGAGTTTGTAGTGGCGCGTTTTTCGTTTTTGTATTGAAAGTAGACCCATAGTAAAGTAGCCAATTGGCATGATAGCAGAGTGATCATTCGAATGCACAGTCACTCACATGAATAGAGGTTGTTATGTTCACTTGACATTCACAGTGTACCTTAACTTTTTTGACCACTTGCCATCAGGACAAGTTAGACTTGAAAATTGGTTGCCCTGAATGAAAGCTACTTGCGCAGTATATCTAAGAGCCACGCTGAACTTTGCCACGTCTAAGACTTAAAATTTTGACACTTAGTAGTATTCATTTTGCTTAAGATGTCAGAATTTCTAGTTTTCACAACGATTGATTGTATGTGTCAGATTTGGTCTGGGGAAAAGCATAAATCCACATTCAATAGCTTGATGCGTCTTCCAAGTTGGCGCGTTGACTTGGAAAGCCTTTTTACCCGTGTATGAAAAAATAATAATCACAACTACTTTTTTCGAAAAAATAGTTACTGAATTATTTTGAAGAGTGATAAGCCTTTGCAAAAAAAGAGAAAACTTTTAAAAGCGTGATCGTGATTTCAGTTAAATTGTTAAACAAAACTTGTAAAATATACAAAGCTCGTACCACGTGGATTTTTAGGAAAAAAAATAAGCGTACTGGTATGTCTATTCAGTACTTGAGAGATTATTGAGCAAAACAGTTTGCATTGCAGTTTTTGTAATGGTTTTTATTTTTGCACTTTTTAAAATTTATCCAGCGTAAACAAGATATTGTTTTTGGATATTTTATTGTTGAATTTTAAGCCTTCTGGCATTTTTACCTGCCCGATCGGGCAACCAAGACAGAACTTCTGCTTGCCCATGAATGAATTTCGCTCGGGGAAGCGTTCAGTAAATCAATATTTTGTTGCATTTTCGTCAATGTCATTTTGAACCAAAAATTAGTTAAGGTGACAATAGGCCATCTGCACGATAAAACCACTACCAGAACGCTTTGTCTGTTTTTCATTTTTAAAATACTGATTAGTTGCAATTATTTGTTCTACTATTCTTGAGCGGGGTGGGCATTCCGTAACAATTACTATGGAAAGGAATTCTTGGTCTAAGCTTTGGTGAACCAATTTTGTTTTTTGGTGGTGGTGGTGGTAAGGGTTTGTATAAGGTCAATTAAGCTTATGAGATAAGTGGATGCTGCTTCGGTGTTTCTACAGAAACACTTTTACAAATAGACAAGTTTTACACTGTATTGAGAAGACATTTCGGACTGTAGTCCTTCGTATAGGAGTGAATGACTACAGGTTGAAACGTCAGTTAGAAAATTCTCACTACGGCCGGTGTAAAACTTATTTATTTGTAAAACTGTAAGTTTATGACACTTCTATGAGAAATTAACAGGCTTAATAGAATTTTATTTATTACATAGATATGAGTGTCTTACTGTAAAATACGTGACTCGTAGTGCAGTGTGCAGAAAATAATGACAGCACTGTAAGTTCTGGAAGGCTTGTAGCCGTTACTGAATGCGAGAGAACTTCCTGTTAATTGGCATCTTGATGGTCACCACTCACTCATCCGTTGGAAACTCATTATTTATGGTTGCATAGATGGATTTTCGAGAAGAGTAATATTTTAAAGATGTTTTTCAAATAATAGAGCAGATAAAGTTTTAGAGCTGTTTCTTAATGCCGTTAAAAGTGATGGAGATCTGTGGCCTTCGAGAGTAAGAGTGGATCATGGTGTTTAAAATGTGTTAGTTTGCGATGCGCATGCAGTGGTATAAGCTGGAGGGGAAGGGAGAGGTAGTTTTATTGCAGGCCCATCAACACATAGTCAATGTATTGAAAGACTATGGAGGGATGTGTTTCGCTGCGTTTGCCACCTTTACTACTATCTTTTTTATAGCATGGAACTGGAACGAATGCATTATATGTAAAATCTATAAACTTTTTAAAAAGCTAAACTAGAATACAGGTGAAGATTGACTTTTTTATCCCGCATGCAACTATTAGTGTAGATATATCTAGCGCTCTCTAACACTATTTTTTAAAATATATATCAATACAACAACAACAACAACAATTTATAGAAATAGTTCGTTGTTGAGGTTACCGATCTATCAGCTAGAGGCAGTCACTCCCATACTTGGGCACGTGTCAACTTATTGGATGCCAATAGTAAATAACATTTTTGTGTGTAAAAAAACCCGTTTTTTTTGTTTTAATTGTTCAATGAAAGTGTTGCAGATGTTTGTAAACAAAACTTTGTACTTCACTTTATTCATTCAAGTGTTTATGTTCTGCAGACATCAGCAGAACAAAGTTGGCAAGTTAGCCAAACGTTACTATAGAGAGCTCGCCTTTCCTAAAGGAATGCTTTAAAATGTTGACTAATTGATAAGAAATCAATTGTCCGTATAGGATATAAGTATTTGATATGTCATACCTGGTTATCTTTTGGTTTGATAAAATTCGAGTAAACTACTGCTCTATAATTATAAGTATCTCTCATGAAGATTGGATCAGTGATGATTAAAATGCATGCCAAAATGTTTAGAGCAAGCTATCAGTCCAAAGGATAGATTAAAACTTCCAGAATTTAAAAACCTGCAAAGAATTTGCATGAGCCTAACACAGCAAGAAAAGAACGCTATTTTGAATAATCAACAAAAACATGAAAATATATTTCTCGGCAAGTTCGTCAGTCTCGATAAGGTACGGTGACAATGGTATAACCACAATGTGAATTTTATATAAGTAATATAATTCTAAAAATGATGATATAATAATATTAATCACGACTTTTTAAAACAAGTAAATAGAAAAATGCATGCTAGAAACTATGTTTCGATCACTTGTGGTCATTCTCGTGCAACAGAAGAAGACCACAAGAAGTGGTCGAAACGTATAGTTTTTTCTATTATTTTACTTGATATAATAACAAAAATGATAAATACATAAATAATAGTAAGTTTATGTCTCAATGCTTTTTGAACAGTATCTAACGGAATTAATATAAGTTCATAATCACTAATTAATCTGGGAGACGGCTATGAATCTGTTTTAAAGGCTAATTTTTGCTGAGAGGGGAAACCCGTAGCACGTGCTCTCGGAGTATTCTTGTTGAGGGATGAAAACTGTAGTACGTATTCTGGGTGTATTTTTGCTGAGGGATGAAAACCGTAGTACGTACTCTCGAAGTATTTTTGCTGAGGGATGAAAACCGTATTACGTTCTCTCGGAGCGAAGCTTTGAAGGCAATTTCCTCCTGTTTTCAAGGAGTTCGCCTTGACCCAAAGTTATGGCGATGTTTATCAAAGCTTGGAATCTCAAAGACCAAAGCAACTCGGCGAGGTTGTAGAGCTGGAGTCAAGACAGTAAAGAAGCAGAAACCATCTAAAGCGCCTTTATTATCGACGTCTATGACATCCAATGATTCGCCTCCCCGTATAGCTCATTCTGAACGGGAATTTATTTTACCAGCACAAGATGGCGGAAATTTGCATAATCCTTCCAGGACGACATTTTAAAAATATTCATACCGATATTTCTGATGTAGTCACGCAATTCTGTCATGCAACAATAACAACCCGCTCAGTGTCTTGCGAAACTGGAAAGATACCGGTCAGGATATCGCGTGACAACACTTCTCGAAAAGGGAATGGCATACAAAGGCAACTTGAAACAGAAACACAGTGTGCGCCGGTACCCGGAGTTGTCGATCAACGCCTTCGGGAGATGGGTCTCAAGTCATCAATGGTTCGCGGGCCCTGACAGCACGTCTTCCACCAACAGCATGACAGAGTCCTTCAACAACGATCTAAATGAGGCAATCGACACCCATTTCCCTCTGAAGTCAGTGAAACTCCACCCAACTAACAGACCCTGGATGACATCGCGCATTAAGCAGCTGATTCTTGAAAGGCAACGCGCATTCCATTCTGAAAAGGATGGCAAATGGAGAGAGTTGCACACCAAGGTACGCAATGAGATCGCCGCCAGAAAAAGTGCCTTTTACTCCGAGAAAGTTGGGCACCTAAAAAATATAGATCCACGGAAATGGTGGAGCCTAGTAAACAAGCTGTGGGGCAAATGCAGTGGCACGAGTGCTATAAGTTACGAAGTTGATGGCAAAGTTTTCTCAGGAATCGAATTAGCTGACAGGCTTAATGATTTCTTTGTTTCTGTAACATCTGACGTTCCAGCCCTGGATTTTGATACCCTCCCTGCCTTTTTACCTGCTCCAGACAAGCTACCAACCATCCGCACAGCCGAAGTGTACAAAAAGCTGCTCTCCCTTAGCTCCTACAAAGCCTGCGGCCCTGATGCGATTCCAAACCGAATTCTCAAGACCTTCGCTTTTGAGCTCGCCGAGCCGGTGACCCACATCTTCAACCGTTCACTCTCCTCTGGTGTTTTCCCTAAAGTGTGGAAGGATGCTCACATCCCCCCTATACCGAAAGCATCGCCCATTTCCGCTGACAGCGACCTACGCCCTATAACCCTAACAGCTTGTCTATCAAAGGTTTTCGAGGACTTTGTTTACTGGTTAACAGACGACATCAAAGAGCACATCGATCCCAACCAGTTTGGTTCCCTCAAAGGCCGCTCCACCACATTTTGCCTACTGGACATGATTTACAACTGGCTTTCGTCACTGGAATCGCCAGGAACATACTTTAGGGTATGTTTCTTGGACTTTCCAAAGGCATTTGATCACATAGACCACAATATCTTAGTGCGGAAGCTCTTGGGAAGGGGTGCAAGAGCAAGTATTGTAAGATGGGTCTGCAGCTTTCTTTCGGAAAGAAGACAAGCTGTGAAGCTTGACGGCGTACTCTCCAAGTGGGCTCCAGTACATGCTGGTATTCCACAGGGAACCAAACTCGGTCCAATCCTTTTCCTTGTAATGGTGAACAATCTTGCTTGTAGATCTCCCTTGAAATTGAATCATTGGAAGTACGTGGACGACGTTACCATTTCTGAAGTAGTCCCCCGCAGCACCAAATCCGTCTTACAGACAGATCTTGACAACATCACAAACTGGGCGAAGGAAAACTCGATGAACCTCAACCCTAAGAAGTGCAAAGAAATTTCCATCTCCTTCCTTTCCAAAGACCCCGATGTGCCTCAGCTAGTAATCGATGGTACGCCCCTTGAAAGAGTTAACTCCCACAAAGCGTTAGGCATAACTCTTTGCGACAACCTAAAGTGGAGTGAAAACATCGAAGAAATTGTGAACAAAGCATCAAGACGTCTGTATATGTTAAGGATCCTAAAGCGTGCTAGTGTTCCGATGTCACACCTTACCACCCTATACTGTCTACTTATTCGATCTGTGATGGAGTACGCCTGTGAGGTCTGGCATAACGCAATCCCATCCCACCTCAATCAACAACTTGAGCGAGTTCAAAAGCATGCAATGCAAATCATCATCCCAGGCGTTGACTACAAATTCGCTCTGTCACTGTGCTCTATCCCTACCCTTGAAGAGAGAAGAAATGAAATTTGCAAGAAGCTCTTTAAAGGTGCATGCGAGGCATCATCAAGACTCCACTGCAATATCCCACCCAAGAGGAAAGAAGTTCACGGCCGCTCCCTTCGAAACAAAGAAAAAATTTCCCTACCGCGTTGCAGGACTGAGCGATTTAAGCGAAGTTTCTTCCCCGCTCTGACGTTTCTAGATTAGACAAATTATCTTAATAATTAAAACTAATTAAAGTATATTTTTAAGCGAAGTATTATAAAATCACTTTACATTTTATTGAATTTAAATTATACATAAATTATAAATCAACAAAGATTGTAAAAAAGAACGTAAACTGTTAATATCTTTTACCCTTCTTTATTGTGTATATATATTTGTATACATTTTATCACTAATGAATGTAAACTATGTAATATATAATTTTATAAAATAATTTGGATAGTACGTGCGTTTTGATTGGTCTACAAGTGTGTTTTCATAGCGCTATGAAGCACGA
>JANCMA020343553.1:0-11680 GCA_024336925.2 Zoanthus solanderi | reverse complement strand
GTGTTTGTTTATCATGTTCGATTCAAGTAGACGATTGTAAACTACCTGTAAGCAGCGAGGTTTATGATTGTATATTGTATAAAGCTATAATAGAGCCAGCGTGGCTCAGTGATCAGAGTTGGGGATTTGAATGCGAGAAACCCGGGTTCAAATCCCCGACTTGAACTACAGAATGAATTAGCCAACTGGTTTGCTTCCTACCAGTTGGGATTCTTAACTTGGGAGAGAGGGGGATTTTAACATGACACTGAAAAGGCCCTTTAGGATAGTTGTCATGACGTATTTATATTTATATTTTTTATAATAAAGTTAATAAAATTATGTCCCTTTTCAAATAAGCAGACAATTGTGATTTAACTTGGAAGTTGATAGTTGGTTGAGCATGCATATTGTTTTGGCTGTTGCCATTATTTACAACTGAGAGGACATTCGTCGAAAAAGGTATTTAATTGTTTCAATAGAAGAAATTAAAAAAGAACAATTGTTTTGTTCTATATATCCAGTGCAAGAACTTATTTGTGGGTAAATTCTGTGAAGAATATTGTATTGAAAATAAATACTTTTGTATCTTTCATACGCTGAAATAATGTGTTTTTTCTATACATTACACTAGTCAATCTTTTGTTCAAACAGCTGCGTTCTCCATGTTGTAGATTATGGTTATGTGTATTTTGTCCAGTTCGCACAAAGAATTCTTATGCTTATGTGTGTGTACCCTAAGCAATCACGCATACTGCCTTTCAGCGCATGCGTTTCTTCCCAACATGGCAAACCGTACATTGAGAAGATGATAGAAATTTGGGTTGTGTATTTTGCGTTTATTATAACTCTGAAGAAGCAAGTTGCTATAGCGTTCCAGCATAACTTTTTTTCCTCTTTATTTCACAATATGTTGACTTTTTGCCGTAAAGGGTATTTTTGCATTGCTTTTCGAAATCGTTCTTAAAGATGAGCAGCCGTGTTTGTTAGTTGTTGCGATAACACAAAAACGCTTAAGTGAGGCCGCTTCAAACTTGCAATTTTACGACATAAGCATAAAAAAATATAATTTTTCTATTTTGATGCTTGTGCCGCTTATGCATACATTGGCCCGGCTCACACCTAGCAGCATCCTTATGCCTAGGTTTGTGCTTATGTCAACGTATGTGGAACCATCCTTAAGCATTGAAGATGGAAAAAAATATGGTAAAATTTGATAGCAAAGGAAGATCCTTATTGATTTAGTCCACTTTTTTTTCAAGGATCGGTTTACAATTGTTTTGAAGTTGAATTTTAGGATCTAGAAATAATTTTTGTAATTTTGGATATGTTCTTAAATCTTCAGTTATTTGAGCCTCACATTCTTAACAGTGAAATAAAGTGTTAATGATCTCTGCCAAATTGTACAAAACCCTGAAAACTAACTTTAATAACTAAGTTCTGCCTGTACATCGTGGAATGAATATAGACACAAAGTATGAAATTTTCCAAAATATTAATGAAAATAAAATTTAGTGAAATAAATTTCTCAAACTTATTAATAATTCATCAAGTTAAAACAAAAAGATCATAACCGTGACCATGGTTTGGAAATGAGATCTTAATTAGCATATATTTTTACGATTTTATTTCTTCGTTTACTCCTTAGTTTTAGTTTCGATTTAGAAAATATATCAAAAACTCGAGACAGTGTTTCATCACATTTCCAAACACCTCGAAGTTCTTTAAAAATACTCCGCTGCGCGACGTATTTTCAACTCTCTTCTCAGTGTTTGGAAATGTGATGAAACACTGTCTCTCGTGTTTGATATATTACATGAGCTAGACTTTAGCATCTTCTGTGATATGACAATTAGGAAAAGAATAAAAGCTAAATATTTTGGTGATAATCTTTTTTTCAACGGATTATTAGCGCATCAGAATAGATTGGAGAAAGATCTACGCATCAGCGTTATTCCCATAGGTTACAACACTATTTTATGAGTGTGCTTCTTTAAATAGTTTGCGTAAATTCCCCGCTTGAGATTTTAGTTGATCGTTCTTTCATTGGAGCCTTTGAAAATGCTTTTTTTTTTCTTTTTTGATAAACTTGTATCCCGTAATAATTTATTCTTTTTTTTCAATTATGATCAGGAAATTAATCGTTACACCATGTTTTGTACGTCATTTCCTTTTGATCATGAGATTATAAACTAAAATACGTACTCTCAGAGCCAGGGGCTTTTGTTTCCCTAAATTATCTGTAAGTCTAAACAATTTGTGTTTGCTTCAAACGTAGCCGAAACTGATAAGATGGCGGAAAGGTTTTATATTTCCGGTCAAGCTTTTGCCACAAAAGCCTAAAGATTTACCGAATGTGCAGATTTAGTTTTAAAAATACTTTTTTTGAATGAATGTAAAAAGCGGATTCGAAGATTCAAAATGTGTTGATGTATGTAAAGCTATTATTATCAAGGTCGGTGCAACCCACTTTAGTTTCAGTAAACTAATCACTAAACTGTTGAGTGTTGATACTTGATGTTTACTTTTAGGATTTTGGAGTAGAAACTGAGAAAATTTTGAAATATTACTCTTGAGTTGTAAATTTAAAAGATAAACTACCTTTGAAAACCGAGAAAGAATTTTAAAAGTTACTGAGCTCAGTTCGCATTAACTCTCATTCATTATGATTAAAAACAACGTATCATTTAATATAAGCAAAAGAATTAGGTTTTGTTACCAACGTATCTGCTGTGTTTGTCTACCCACTCACAAGTTTTCAGTCAGAATACCCACAATTGTGCCGGGTTAGGATTATCGCTGTTTTTTTGTTTTTTTTTTTGTAAATATCAAATTTTTCACAAAAAAGAAACAAATATTTACATTCCATGATAAATCAGGCTTTGTATAAAATGAAACCAGAAATAACAAACAAACACACAAGATCAACCAGTTGAACAAGACAACTATAATGTTTGTCAATATTATATAATTGTTGCTGTTAAACGTATATTGTTTTAATGATATTGCAAACGTTTATTTTGTATATCCAATTATTAAATTGTTTTGTAAAGTCTAAACTCGTCACAAGGTGCAGCCTATTTAAGTTTTTTCAAATACATTTTTAATGTTTAGATCATGAAAAAAGCAAATTTTGCTTAGAGTTTTTGACTTTATCTAAACTTATTTCGATTTCTTTAAAAAGATATGTAAACCGAGTACCTGAATTGTTTTACAACACATGAGTAGATGAGCAGATCTGACAAACACAAACAGCTTAAAAATTTTGTAGATGTTTGCCTTTACAACCAAAATAGTAAATAGAAATGTAAGCAGAAAAATAGAATTATCATTTATAAGCAAAATAATTAGGTTTTGTGTTGCCATCGTATTCGCTGTGTTTGTCTAAATATTGAACTCCTTTTCCAAATACGACGACCTGCCCACTCACAAGTTTTCCGTCAGAATATCCACAATTGTGCCGGGTTAGCATTATCGCTAGTTTTTTTGTTTTTGTTTTTTTTTTTCACAAGTTTTTCACAAAAAAGAAACAAATGTTTACATTACAATCAGGCTTTGTATGAAATGAAACAAGAAATATTTTTAAAAATATTCTGGCTTGAATTTTCAACAGAAAGGAAGAGCATAGTTTCCGAGGTGCAATATACATTAATGAATCTCAGTGATTGAATAAACAATAATAATAAAACAAAACAAAAAAACTCGTGGGAGCAAAAATACGATATTTTTAATTTTCAATTTCAAAAACATGCAAGCAAAATATGTGATTAAGTGTCAACTTTGGGTTTGATAGTGCGTAAAGTTTAAAATGAAGTCCAAGCACAGTTTCTATTCTGAAGTTTTGTCCTGACTTTGGTTAAAAACTGACCCAGTCGCTTGATGTATCCATTTTTTATATCAACTAAAACAGGCAATATTTCACAAGCTTCATCAATTAACAAATAATTTGTTTATAGCAAAATCTCTCACTTTTGTTTCGTGATTTTCAGATTAGTAATTAAATTCTTATAGGTTTCAAACACGCTCTTCAATCGAACTAACGCACTCCTGTCAAATGGCTTTCAATCATGCGCCATGTGGCTATGAGCGTGGTGAAGTACAACGGTTTCCATGAACTTCGTTTATATCTTTAACATATTGATAATATCTTGTAAATGTTTTAAACAAATTTCTAAAGTAATAATTAAGCCCGCGGCCAGTATAAAACCTCGTGTAGTAAAACTTAAAAAGAATATAAAACTAAACCTTAATACTCCTTAGTTTTAATGCAGGGAAATGTAACGTCTTATGTTATTGTTTCCAATATTATCCATTTTAACTGTTATACACGCATTCTGATCCAAATATTAATTTTCCATGACTGTACGTATACGGTATAGAGCGAATTTCGTTTAAGTTTAAGTTTCACATGGCTGATAGAAAACATTCTTCCAAAAAATCGACATTCAGTTACAAATAAAAAGGAAATATTAGCTGTGCATAAAGGTTCCAATGAATAATTTCTGGTTATACTGAAATTTTCGTGACAATAGTACGCTGCAGATTGATAATTGAAAGACGTCACAAGGGAAATGATGATATCATCAAGAAGCCATATGTATGCATGGAGTATTAATTGAAATTAAGTTTATATCCCGTTCCAGATAACTGTGTGCTCCGCTAGGGCTTTTAAGCCTTTGGTTTCAAACATTTAAAAGTCACGATTCTCTTCAACAAAAATAAAACGAAACTGCTTCCAAAAACTTTAACATAAATATCGATGCAATCAAGAATGACAATGCCCGATTGACAATGGGTATAGCACCAAGTTTTGCTTATGCCCAGTTCTATAGAAATACTCTTTTTTTCTTATTAACAACCCATAAAGTTTGCTCAGACTCAATGAGTCAATGTTTTATTTTCTTCAGCAGCTTGAAGCTCAAATGTTCTTATTTTGTCCATAACTGCTATATTTGTTGAATAGCTGAAAATCTACAATAACCCCTTAGGTGCTTTTGTATGCTTTGTTTTTCTTGTGATTTGAGGCAGCGGTATCTTAAGTTTTTTTTTTTTTTTATGAAAAGATGCATGTGTGGGTGCACAATACGTCATTTCAACATAGTATGAGTGGCTATTATTATGAACAAAGGTCCAAAGTTGTTTTTTCTTAATGTTTCAATCAGTTCGGCCTCAGATTGTTTTTTAATTTGTTCTTATATTTCAGAAGATTTGAGCTTCACTGTTCTTATTAATAAAAAAGGGTATACTCTTCTTGTAGTTCAGTTTAGTTCAAAAGACGCTAAAAAGACTGCTTCAAAAACAAAGACGTTATACATACAAAAAAAGAAAAAGCTTTTTAAAAAAGAAATTTGCTGTGCATGAAAGTGCTAAATGGGTTTTATAAATTAATGTTACAGGTAACTTTCGTGACAAGTGTATAACTTATAAGCTGTATCTTGGAGGTTATATTACCTAATAATCCATAAAAATAATGACGTCTTCAGGAATCCCCAGAACTACTGATCCAAGTTTTCTTTGTCTCCTGTTCTAGATTTATTGGATTCAGCTAACATTCTTCATATAACTGATTGAGCTTTTTTCAAATTTCTTTATTTCCATGACCAATAGTCAATACCCAGTATTCTGTTCGCGCTTTGGTTAATAACACTTTCACATCGGTTTGAGGGCCAACCCTGTTACTATATAACTAATGGCTTTTAAAAGTGCAGTAATGAAATAGATATGTTTTCACGTGTTAATCATAAAAGTCTAAAATTCTATTGCGTTTATACTTTACAAGTTGCTTTGATTGATCACAATTTATACAGTCAAACCAGATGTTATTTTGATGACAACTTCGCTAACTTCCACCGCAACATTGGTATCTTGACTGACAGTTTGAGCGGAGCAAGTTGCAAACTGCTCTAACAAGTTGCCCAGTTCATTTGTTCACAATATTTTATAGCGCAACGTTAACTTTCCAAGTTGTTTCTGTTTTACACCAGACGACCAAAAGGCAATTATCGTTCCATTTCCTCAAGCGAAGTAGTATGATTGCGTTTTATGTAAGCCATGGAGGATACAAAATTTGCATCTTGGACATAAACTTGCTCGCCCAGGTTGCAACTTGCTCAGCTCAAATTGTCAATCAAAATACCAATGTTGCTGCAGGAATCGAAATAACATCCGGTTCGACTGTAACCCGGACAGTTACATAGATTTTTTCATGTGGTTTAACTTGCAATTGCCGCTTGTTAAACCAGTCGAGTTTGTTTATGCAAATGCTCATGAAATATGTTATTGACCCTAAATTTTAAAAATAAAATGTTTTCAATTTTTAAATTGTTTATGCTCGCTTTTTCCAATACCGAAATTTTAACTGTTCGTGAAAAATGAATAATAAAGTAACTGTTGTATATACTGCCAAGAGAAATTAGAACGCCAGAATCCTGAAACTAAAATGAACAGAATCATGAGGGATGCTTCTTTTTAATTTTGTTTTCAGTTGTGTAAAAACCGATGTAGAAGAAGACAATGAAAACTGCTTTGATGAAAAGCCACAGATTACAATGACACTTTTTAAAAAAAGTTTGCATGTAAAATAGATCCAATATCAAAGTAATTTACTAATATTTTATATTATTTATCTTTAGCTTCAACTTGTTGAGAGTTGAGAGTCTCACATGTTATACAGTGATGGAAACTAGGGTGCGTGGAGCAATTGATGAAGGCAATCTCTAGACCCCGGTTCTATAGCTGGTGCATCTAAAAATCTGGTTTATTTGCTTAATTAACCAGCAGAACGTCTGTGAATTTCTTTCTAAAACTGTCCAACTTTTATCAAAATGCTTTAAAAACGATAATATTTTTATAGCAACATTTGGTACTTACCATGCTAAATTTAGCTAATGCGTGGAAAATACTTATAAAGTAGAAGCTATAGAAAATAAAACTTTAGCACTTCACACGAAGCAATTAAGGCTCCAATTTTGAAGATAATTTACACAATGTGGAACTCTTGGAATTTTCTGGACTTCCTTTTTCTCTTCAGTTATCAATACCTTTATCCAAACTAACTGCTATTTTGATGTTTCTGTCACCTTGGCTTTGATTAAGGCCACAGACCAATGTCTCGAAGTGAAATGTTTGAAATGAAAAAAAAAACAATGTTTTATGAATACACAAGACAATCAAGCGTACCCAAACACAATCTGCAACTTAAATTTTAATTAGTTATCGTTTTGAAAGCGATTTTTGATAAAATAAATAACCTTTTAACACTTTAATATTATTTTTCTTAAAAAGTCCTTTTTCATTTTTTTTCCCCTTGAAACAGGGTCGGTCTGCTCCTTGCTTCGAAAGATTAAATTAGTCTGGCCCGAGAGATGCAAATATTGTGGAACTGTTGTACGATTCGTTTATAGACAATCAAAATCAACACTGTTTATATTTACCACACAGAGAAAATGCTTCAAAGTTACTAGTACTAGTATAGTTAAAAATTACACATCGTCAATTTACGAACAAGCTGCTGGCAGAAGCTTAGTCCAGGAGTTTGAGGGGTCGATGAGAGAGAGAAAGTTTGTGGGGTCAGCAAGTCTGTTTGCTTTTACTCTCACTCAACTACTTAAACAAAATTCCATCAATAAAAATTAAAAACATCTATTGAAAAACTGTTAAATTAGCAAAAGAAGGTTTTTGCAAGTAAAGATTTATTGTTAGTAGACTACTAGTTGAGTGGCCACTTTGAAAGCATTATTTGCAATAGCCAATTAGAATGCATTATTTGCAATAGTCACTAGCAGAGTAGCCAATTAGAATGCATTATTTGCAATAGTCACTAGCAGAGTAGCCAACTAGAATGCATTATTTGCAATAATCACTGGCAGAGTAGCCAACTAGAATGCATTATTGCCAATTGTCACTAGTAAAGCGGCCCATTAGAATGCTTTGTTTTCAATAGTCACTAATAGAGTAGCCAATAAGAATGCATTTTTCTCAGTAGTCACTAGTAAAGCGATCAATAGGAACGGTAGTCCAGTAGTCCACTAGTAGAATGATTCTAAATATTGTATATCTTATCTTATCTAAAAACTGTTGAAAATGGCACAAAAAGAAATTAAATTAATGATATTTACAAATTTAAAAATAAAGTCGAATTAAATTATTTTTATTAAAAAGCCAGACTACAAGTATTTCAAACCAGTCCTTATCAGAAACACTCCTTTTTTCTTTCAGCATTCTTTACATACTTTCTTTTGAATCACGCTACCGTTTTACCTAATTACTCAAAATGATTATGAATTTCCAATATGACATTGACTTTTTTAAAACACTAGTTTTTAATATATACTAAGTACCAGTGATTAACTCTTTCATTCCTGGAACTGATGAAACGACAGCAAGTTTATAGATAGCTATCAGGTTTTCATTCTTATAACAAGATTTCTATAGCACCAGTTCTTGTTAACGTTATATTGATTTTATAATGATTTAAATATTTTTTTTACAACCTGAAATTTCTATCGTGATTTTATTGCTGCAACCCAGTCCAAAATCCTTGACATGCATACGTATTCAGCTTGGGGGGCCTTAGAAATGTTACTGCAATTCATCTGTCCATGCATGAAGCTTTGAAAGACATTCACCTAATGCGTCTCTATTTGGACTTAAAAAAACAAGCCTTAGATGTGCATCAAATATAGATAAAAAGAAGTCAACACACCGAAAGCTGAGAAATATTCAATTACTTGTTTTAAAACGAATTGTACTCAAGATCGAGTCGAGTCTTAATTGAGCCATTTTAAAGTTCCGTTCTCAATTTTAAAATACCATTAAATTTTTAGCACGTAATATACAGTTGAATATAAATAGCACTTGTTTCGTCATACGGTAATTAGTGTTCAGGGACCTTAAAACGGGAACATTTCTTTTTTTCGCTTTATTTGATGTTAAATGCCGTAACTGATTGAGGAACTCAACAAAGCAAGCAAGATTTGCAGAGATACAGGTAAGAGAACTAAATTTTAAAATAACTTCAGCAAACTAGTTTTTATTAACAGTAGGCAACTAAAACTTTTATCCCAAAAAGTCTAGGCTTCTAAATAACTTGAGATCCACCTAATCATTTGTGGTTTTTCGGTTACAGCAAAGCCATTTACAGATTTGGTAGCATTTGTCTGTTTCTGCAGAGAGCAGAAACAAAGAAACCGAGTTTCAACAGACAAAGCGATTTTGATTCCATAAGTAAAAAAAACATTTGTTGAATAGATCGATAAACAAACAATATTTACCTTGAGTCCGGAGCAAATCCAGACAAATATAAAAGAACAATAATAGTTTTAATGTTCATTTATACATCAAGGTCTGTTTCAATTATAGCGAGATATAGGGTTCTGATAAAATCCCTTAGTTTTCAGGTTTGAATTAAAAGAAAAGTTTAAATGTGAAAAATGAAACCTGCTCTGCATAGACTGAAATGTTTTGATAGTCTACCATAGCTTTTCAGTTGTAATTTGCACTGAATTCATACAGAAAATTGTCATCTTTTCAAACAATGAACAGAATCACCATCTTCTGTTTTGTGTAAGTTGACAAGGAAAACAGAGCTCTATTTTCTTGGCAAATCTGGGCATTACAACTGTGGTCACCGAAGTATATTGTCATTTTATACGGTGTAATTTTGCTTGCATTGTTATGGCTTTTAGCTTGTTTTAAACGCTCTTGTTTTACGGTATTGATTTTAGAAACTAAGCGCATGAACTTTAACTATCAAATGAATCCATCTTCACCAAGATTTTAATTAATTCCAGTTTCATTTGATGAGTGAGCTTTACAATTTTCCCCTTGAGTTTGCAAATGCATGCCTTTAGAATTAGAGCAGACTGGCAGTTTAAAACTATGATTAATCAAATACTTTTTTTAAATAGGATTGCGGTCACCTTGGAAAACTGCGAAAGCTATAGTGGAGTGTTGTGATCTTAACAAGAATGGCGAAACTAACTTCATTGTCTCCAAGAAACTTGCTATCTAAGTTATTCTTTTCCTGGCTAAATCCAATATTTCACAAAGGATTTACCACAAACACTTTAGAAACAAGTGACTTACACGACCTTCAAGAGGAGAACAAAGCCGAATACGAGACAGAAAGACTGCAAGAGTATTGGAGCAAAGAAACTGAAGGCAGAGAATATAAGACCTTAGGGTCCAAGCCAAGTATTGAACGAGCGGTGTGGCGTTGCTATCACAAGAACCTGCTACACTCAGCTCTCTATACAGTCATTGAGTCTGCTGCGCGGATAGTCCAGGCCTTGTTAATTGGGGAACTAGTAACAGGACTTGCTGATGAGTCAGGCGATATACACAAAACTAGTCTTCAGCGGTATTATGTTCCAGCCTTGTGTCTTACAACTTATACATTTGTTATTGCGTTGCACCGAGGACAGTTTCTTGGGAAGTTATATGGAATGCGTCTTCGAGTAGCACTCACAGGACTTGTTTACAAAAAGGTCAGCTTTATAATTTCACACACAAAATGTACATATTATAATGTTAAAAGTGCCTATAACGTTCTTTTAATTCTTTGTACAAAAGTACATAATTTTATAAGGACATCGCCGAAAAAATTTTTTGATTTGAACAAAACGCAAACGTTTAAAGTCAAGAAAAATAGGCGCCATTTTGGCACAACAAACGCCAAGGATTATGACACACATTAAGGAACCCTGCTCCTTGCAGTGCAGGAAAAAATGCCTGGAGAAGTGTTGCAGCGAGATGCAATAAGATAGGCGACATAAGTATAGATAAAATTCCAATGTCTTAGTTCTTTCGATCCGGTCTCCCGTAGAAGGAGGAAGAAATAGAATGACTTTGTCTTTAATCTACGTTACGGTCAGAGAAGGGGTTGACCAAATAAATATAGAATTTTTTTGATTTTAAAAATTTGTAAAAATTTCGCATTTTGTTCAAATGAAATTATATTTTCGGCGATGTCCTTTTAAAAATATGTACTTTTTGACAAAAAAAAATAAATAAAATAAAAGTTATATATGGGTATTTTAAGAATCAAATCAATGTTTAAATAGATGAGAAAATAAGCCTGAACTCTAAATTAGTTATTTATATTTACTCCTTAACTTTTTAAAATTGAGTATTTTGGTAAAAGATATTATCTCATGGTGTTGAAAAGATTTAATAAACAGACCCTTTTTGATATTTCGAAAAGCTTACACAAGGATCGAATATGTAGAGCCACCCTTTTCTGATACAAAAAATACGAAGTCCCTTCATATTTGTCTAAATATCTACATTTAGAAACTTAGATACAATATTTCATGTTAGAAATCTGCCGTTTCGGAAGCAGCTTTAGTAAAATTGAAGTTTTTAGAGTGAAATCCAAAACAAGATTGCTTCAAACCCATCACTTCAACAATGAGTGAATGAGTGATCGAGATGAAATGAGATGATCGTCTGCTGGATGAAAACAAGTAATTCAATATGGCGGGCCCTTCCCGCTTTTCAGAAGAAGTTTCAGAAGAGGAATTAAACGCTCTTATTCAAAAAGCAATTCCAGAGAAAACTAAGATAGCAAGAAAATATAGTCTAAAGAATCTCAAAGATAAGAAATGAAAGAATTTGAAGTATTAGTTTAACAGTTTCACTCGACCAATAGTCGCTGGTGTATCATCAGCATTGGTTGTTTGAATAAATTAAATAATTGTTT
>JANCMA020343452.1:0-11680 GCA_024336925.2 Zoanthus solanderi | reverse complement strand
ATTAGAGAGGGGTGGGGGGAGGCCTTAATACAAAATATCAATTTGAACCTCCAGACAGGGGGCTTATCGGCGAATCTTTGCTTACATTTTAGCTCATAAGCACACCTCGTTGGGCTACAAATCAGAGTGTACTGAATATTGGAAGAACAAGATAACAATAAGCTCTCCAGCGATTTTGAGTCCGATATCTCAAATAACACGTATTTGGACGGCTTTGAAACTCAAAATTTTACAGAGTTTACATGAGCTTATTAAGAGTTTTGCCACCCAGCCTTGCAGCAAGTTTTGAAAGTTTCACTAGATATCCAAAATGTTATCACTTCTGTGTAGGGAATGAAGGAATATTGTTTAGAAATAGTTTCGCTAGTTCTGTTGCTTGTTTGTTTTGTAAACTTTTGAGTTATAATTAAAGGTTTTCAAAACTTGCTGCCAGGCTGGGTGGCAAAACGCTTAATGAGCTCATATAAACTGGAACCAGATTCTGAAAACGTTCTTGAGTAATTTGGCTCAACAAACGTTTTTGGCATTTAAAACTGTCGATGTATTTAAATTTTCAATCAATCAGCTACCAGTTCTGATTGATTTCATCCTATAATAATAAAAATTCAAATACAGAAGATGTACACTAATTTATCCTGTGTTACTGGACAAACTCGCCTGCTGGTGACCAATTCTGAAAATTTAGTCGCCAATTGAATGATTTGAAATATTTTTTTGCATTCAACATTCCAATTTGATAAAGGAAAGGTGTCCCTTCTACATGGCCCATACTTCTGTTTGAGAAAAAAAAAAGATCAAAAACTGCAAATTGTGTTATAAAACACGGTGCTTGCGATTCTAATGTTATTTGAAAATAAAGCATTGATTGAAAATAAATGAATGAAAATGTGGCGTTATTATCACAATTTCTTGACCGTTTGTTAAAATTTTAGTGTATTTCTATTGATTTCAGCAACACCAATTTCAAAATTAGTCTCGGGGGAATGTGTTCCCTATCACCCTAGAAATCAGCCCCCTCCCCCTACTTCTCCAGCAGCTCTGCAGCCCCCTTTCAACCACAATTTAGCCTCAAATGTACCACTTATGAAATTTCTGTCCCTTTCAAAAAAGCTTACAATTGGGTTGAACTGTTTCTTTTTACCTAACTGTATTCTATACAAGTTCCGACAAGGAATTTTATTAAAGTAAGATATGTATAATTAAAACAATAGCCTCAACAGCATACAAACACAGTCCCAGCCGCACAAACACTCAGGGTCTTACAAATAATTGAGAAGGTGCTGCCTTTGCTCTAACATCTGCAAATGGTTCAACTTTTGCGTCTTCTCAGATAAAGGCGTTAAACCCTTGGCCCTTGGTGACTGTGTGCATATGTCTGTTATGTGAAAGGTCTTTGTCCACCTTAGAGTGGTAAAGATGGTGTCCCCAGCTAAATAAGACTTGACACCTAAATAAAGTTGTTGTTATTATTATTATTATTATTATTATTATTATTATTATTATCACAAAATAACTGTGTGCACTAAAACACTAAACTAGAGTACATTACATTCAATTTGAAAAGCTCTCCAATGAAGCGAATATTTCCCAATGACCGTCTTCTCATTTTGGATTCCTCTTCTTCTAGTTCAGCCTTCTTCAGTTTCAGCTCATCACCCTAAACAAGCAAGTCAGAAACACCACTTTAAAACGAAAATTAGAATAATTTCAGATACCTTTTTAAATTATAAGCTATTTGCATTGAGAATATAACACATGATTTAACCAATTTTCGGTTGAAATATTAACTGTCATTGTTGTAAAAGCTGTATAAAGTAGACATTTCCAGAACTAGGCCTTCCTGAACACACTGATTCATGATCAATATACACTTAATGACTACTCACAAGGGAAAAATCTGTTTTGTTTACCGAGAATCTCAATGTTTCCCCGAGACAATATCAAGGGAAACAAAACAGATGTTTCTTAAGGGAGCAGTCATTAAATATTTTGTAATATAGGATAAACAAAATAAACCACAATTATTAATTTTTCCTTCTGTCAAATGTGATGCGTGACAGCAACGTTCACCAGTTGGTCAACAATTTTCACGATGTTGACTAGCCAGGGAACATTTGATTTGAACTCATCCACATGACCTTGATTTAGCCCATGAGAGAACGCATTTAAGACGAAAATGCACTAGAGATATAATATTTCATTATTTTATTTTAATAAAACAAAGATGAAGCAGAAGAATATCAGAAAAGAGGTAAGCACCCACCTTACACCCACCCACCCACATTACATATTCTGAAACTACTGGTGTAATGCAGAGTGATACACCCTCCCTCCCTAATAGTTTATTGATTCTAACTAAGAATGTTACCGACTACAATATATATTCTAATAAATGTTCCAGAACGAAGAAGTTGTTTGATTAGCTTAAATGAGCAAAAAGGTTCCTTCAACATACAGTGAGTCCTTGCTGGGACAGGGCATCCATTTTGGCATGTACCAGGGTCTCCTCCGATTTCTCCTTCTCAAACTCCTTCTGGCACTTGTTAAGTAGAAGCTTGCGAAAAGTAACCTGGCCTTCTTTTGGTTCTTTTCCCTCCTTATCTTCAATCTGGATTTTGACTTTGATCTATTCACAAAAATAATATTGCTGTAAACAAGCATCTGGAACATTGTCAACAAAATGAACTCTTTAAACCTTTGACTTCTGAAAGCCATGCACTTAATATCTGTTGCTGTTCCAGGAGCAAAATGGCAGCATCCTGTGTGCTTTTGACTCAAACTAAAACATATATGTGCAGTAGAACTTGAAGTTTTTTCACACAGGTAAAATTACAAAATTCAACTGTTGCATATTTATAAAATAATATGATTGCATGTTTCTGCCATTTTCATGTAAAGGCTAAATAAAAAATTAAATGAGAAAAATACTTCAAAACTAAATACTATACACCTAAAAAATGTGAATAAAAATTACT
The DNA here is from genome assembly GCA_024336925.2 of Zoanthus solanderi. Taxonomy (NCBI): domain Eukaryota; kingdom Metazoa; phylum Cnidaria; class Anthozoa; order Zoantharia; family Zoanthidae; genus Zoanthus; species Zoanthus solanderi. Next base: position 8,705 of record JANCMA020343452.1, on the reverse strand, counting down.
GTTTGCAATCGAATTCAATATTTTTATTTATAATTAAGAAAAAACAAAAATTAACGTGGATTTTTACGTACACACTTCACGCAAATTTGATCTGTTTTGATTAAAAACCATTTGCCAATGTTCTCCAACCATACTTTTTGTAGAAAACATAAAATTGAATCCTAGCATCAAATATGACGATTTTGATTTAAATACCAGCGATGTTTTCTATATCATTCTTTAAATGTCTAGTTTAAGGAAAATAAGGTTGAGATCGTCTGGTCGATGGAGATGGAGCTGGAAGGCCAGAGACGACCTGGAGTAAGGTAGTGGAACAAGACATAAGGAAGTTGAAGATTACAGACGATATGGCAAAGGATAGACATCAGCGGAGGCAACTCATATAACGTTCAAACCCAGGAATGGGAAACTAGGGACATTAATGAAGATGATAATAATGATGATGAAGATGATGATCAAGAAGAGGATGATGAAGATGATGATGATCTAGATGATGAAGATGATAAAGATGAAGAAGATGATGATGATGAAGATTATGATGATGATTATGATGCCGATTATTATGATGATGACGATTATGATGCCAATTATTATGATGATGATGATGATGATGATGATGATGCTGATGATGACGATGAAGATCAAGATGATGAAGATGATAAAGATCATGATGAAGATGATAAAGATGAAGATGGTGATGATGATGATGATGATGATGAAGATATGATGATGAAGATGAAGATGAAGATATGATGATGAAGATGATAATGATGATGAAGATGATGATTAATAATTATTTTACATGTCTGCCTTAACCACAGGGAGTTTAATCCTGACACTTTTAAGCACTGTTGCCATTTTGACTGGTGGTTTAATTTTTCATTTTTTTTAACTTTCACTAAATAAAATCAGTTTAAGATTTAAATTAAAACTAGATCTTATTTAATATTCTGGATATAGCCAACGATTATATCAACTTCCATGAAATTCCCACATGTCTAGGGCAGTTTCACTGAACAACTTATTGAAAAAAACATCTCCTACTTTGAGTTAAATTAAACTGAAGTTATAATATACCTACATATTACTGTATATAAAGTTCCAACATAATTTTTAACAATGAGTCCACTGCAACCCATCGCAATGGTGAATTTATGGTCATATATAAAGTCAAAATTAAACTCTCATTATCTCGCTTTTGTTTACTACATCATTTGCTCAACTGTTGTATTTTGATTGGCTATTCGTTGTTCAAAATAAAAACAATAAAGTTGGAAAATAATAATTAGTTATATAAAAGAAATAAAAAGCATGCTCTCTATGCCTTCATTGCACAGTGAAATACTCAGCAAAGTTTGTAAAAATTTCTTGCGTAGGTGAAAATCGTTTTTACTGATCAGCTGTTGAATTCTCCCAAACAGTCACCTTGGTTTTTACCACATTAGAAAGGCACCGAGAAAATTATTTACTTCTGAAATCTTTCAGGAATGCCATCTTTCAAAACTTACAATTCTCCTTTAAAAGCATAATGTCACAACATTATAATGCTGGGTTGGCAGCACCTGAACACTAAATGGTACTGATATCATTTTCTAAAAGTTCAATAATGCATCTCGTGAATTCTTCATGAATTTTTTCAAAAAAAAGGCAGAAAATAATATTCAGTAGAAAGCACAAATGAACACGGTGTGTTTTGTTGCTCTTACTTTGTGACATCAAGAATGAACCACAAACATAAAATATGGGATCATTTAAAGCATTTGAATTGCTCTTTTTGAAACTAATATATGCTAAAAACACATCTTAGAATCCAAAGAGATGTAGTTTAACTGCAAAAACAAAAGAAATACACAAAAGTATGCAAAATTAAATAAGGGGAAAAGCCATATTAAAAAAACTTCAAGAGCTGTGAATGCTTAATATTTATTTCCTCATCAAAATAACCCCACGCAAGTTTACCCTACATCTTTATTAATTTTGTTATTATAAAAAAAAATATTAATTCTTAAAATGGAGTGACCATTTATAACTTCTACTGAGCACTGAAAAGCTTCCAGGGCACAAAATCAAGGAGCCTAAAGTAAACTATGGATGCCGCTCACCATCATAAGACGATTGCACATATTTGCATAGGCAACACTAAACCCAGGCTCGCCGATGGCCTAAAGAGAAAAATTTAAACAATATAAGTTTACACTGAAAGAATAAATATTAATCAACAAAACATAAAATGAAATTAAGGTTGATGAAGTAATTACCTTCTCAAATATTCTTTCAATCACTCCCTCTAGTCTTTCAGGTGTGTCAATCTCAAGTTCCAAGATTTGGTTTGTCAATGTCTGAAATTTCTGTGGTGTTAACTTGTTGAGGATACTAGTAACTTTGCGATACAGCTCCTTTGGTTATCAACCAGCAAAATAGTGAAAAACAATAAGTACTGTAGCAAGATTATATTATCATCTGATAATAGGATGGGAATGGACAGTGAAAGGAAATGAAAAATAAACAAAACAAAAAGGGGAAGAAAAAGGAAATGAAAATGAAATGGGAAAAAGAAAAGAAAATGGAAGGAAACAGGAAAAAGAGGAACGGAATGAAAAGTGAAAGGAAAAATTAGGATTCTTCTGGTAAAATAAAAAATAAATGAAATAAAACACTGTAGTAGATAAAAGTATCAAAGCCCAAGAAACATAATCAGTTGAACAATAACACCCATACACCAGGTTTAAATTTAAAAAAAATAAAGATATGATATTCAACTGTATGTTGTATAAATATCTACAGCTTGGAAATAACTATAGAAGAAATGTTTGTGTTCACACAAGTTTCTTTTTCTCAGTAGAACAAACTTCTGAGTCCCTAATGGGAATCAAACCCATGACCTTCTGATTACTGGTGATGGATTCGATTCACGTTAGGGACTCAGAAGTTTTTTTCTTTTGAGAAAAAGAAGCTTGTGTCAACACCAACATTTCTTCTATAGTTATTTCCAAGCTGCAGATATTTATACAACTACAAATTTATTAACAAATGGATATATTGTGCCAACAGTTAGCAAGAAATATAATAGATGTTCCATCTATAAGAACCAAGTTAAGTTACCCATTCTTTACGTGAGTTCCTGTAGCTCAGTGGGTGGAGCATCTGACTGGTAATCAGAGGGTCATGGGTTCAATTCATGTTAGGGACTCAGAAGTTTGTTCTTCTGAGTAAAAGAAGCTTGTGTCAACACGAACATTTCTTCTATATTCAACTGTATGTTGAAATGTTTAATCACTACCATATGGGAATGATAAAGGTTATGAGTGTTAGCAAATTGCCCTGACAAAGGTGTAATACTCGAAGCATTCATTTTGTTCTTTTCTTAAGACTAAGATTGGATCACATGTTTACCCACTTGCTGGCATACACCTTTATAGTATTTAGGTATAAGTTAGGTATAAAGAGATTTGGCTGGACGTCCAACCCCAGGAGTGGGAAATTAGGGATGATAACAAAGATGATGATGATGATGATAGTCTGGATTGCAAAAAATGAAGCAACAGGGGAAAAAAGGGGGAGAAAAAAATTATAAAGGTGGATTGTGCTTGTTTGTGTTCATGACCATAGAATATGATGCTTTAAAATGTAAACTATTGTTAGATTTTTGGTAAATAAAAGCCTATTATAAAGGAAAGTCAGGAAGGGGTTTCATATTGGTATATTGGTCATCAGCCACACCTTTAACCCCTACGACAAGGGATCTATTCCCAGGCTTAGCATTTGGGCTGAGAATTGTCGATCTCAATCTGACTCCCGAGGGTTTTTCTCTGGGTACTCCGGTTTTCCTTCCTCTGCAACTTCCACTTTCACCCACTGAACAGGCCCGGCAGAACGAAATTTTGAGTGGGGAACTGATGGAGCGCTTTTTTAAGAGATACAAATAATTCACAATTTTCTTTATCGTTGCTGTGCAAAAAAGTGGGGGGCTACAGCACCCAGCCCCCCATGTTCCGCCGGGGCCTGCTGAACTGTCAAGCGATTAAACTTTAGCCTCTAACTAGTAAGAATGGGTAACTACTTCCTTTGCAATTGACGTTAAATAAAAGAATTTGTTTTGTTAGATAAATACTATTTATAACAATTCCTTATAATTAACAACAGTATCCTTCTTCATAAAAATTAAGAGCCTATTTAGTCTAAACTTCCAAAAGTACTCGATCATACTACTGTATAAGAATCTATTTTACCAAACTTCAAAAAATCTAGGTTCTTGTTCACTGCATTTTACTGTATTTCGTTCAAATCAAGGAAGTTAATTCAACACTTACAGCAGTCTTTGCATTTTCTGGTGAGCCTTGATCCTTGTCTTTTGGTCTTACCCAAGCATTTTCTGATCGTTTGAGCTGATGGTATAAGGCAAAAATATTATTGCAACTGAGTTCAAGAGGCAAAAAGAAGAAACAATTTTTTATGTTTTCAAGAAAGCTAAGCTAAATCCTTTAAGAGCCTAGTGACCCACGGAGCCAGAGCTTACTGTATCTTCGGTTTTTGTAGTGTTAAGCGGATGAGAGTCTTTGAATCCACCTGAATGGGACACTAATTCATCACAGGTTAGCTCCCAACAGACACTGGCAATCATTTACCTACCCCAGAAGGATGGAAAGCTGAGTTAGCTTAGGCAGAAAAGAAGGCTGCACAAATATTCTAATTTCGATAAAGCCAAAGATCAAACCAGGCTCCTTGTGGCTAGAAGTCAGATATCTTACAAACTGCACCAACCACGCCCTCCCAGGTTTACAATGGGCAGTTAAAAATAAAATGATTCATTTGTTATGATGATAAAATACATACCTTCACTTCCTGGGCAGCAGGCACAATGATTTTCTTTTGAGTTACTTTTCTAGAACCACTTGGCACATTGTGGCGTTGATTCTATCATTTGCAAAATTGTAATAAATAGAAAAATCTTAATTAAGAAACTATTGTTCCAAGTTTTAAGACTCCTCTAATTATGTCACAACTGCAATTTTTTCTAAGATATTACAAGAAAAAATGAAAACCAAACATGCATGCAATCAAAACACTACTTTCATTTATCAGCAAGGCCGAAAATAACTTGAAATATCTTTGATTGCTTTAATGGTCCAAAGCATATTTTTTACAGTAAGTAATTATGGACTGGCTATATTTGAACCCTTAAGTGGTCAAGGGGGAAGGGGGTTCAGTGAGCCCCCCTTGAAGTTTTTGAGCTTTTATCAAGGATTTTTAAGATTTCCCAATTTCTTTTAGCAGTTGTTACTTAATACTAAACATGCTTTTTGAAGTAATTTCTGACTAGCCCACCCTTTTTAATGCTTAAAAGTAAAATTTCAAAATATGAACATTTTTTTCAAGTTTTATCAAAAAATTTGTAACTTGTATTATAGTTGATAGTTTTGCAAAATAAACGGTTTATATAACCATAAACATGCTTACAATTTATAACATTTGTAAAATAGGCTTTACTGAAAAATGTGCTAACCATGGCAATAGTGTAAAGTAGTTTTAATTATTAAATTTCATATGTAAACAGTTTTAAGAACTTCATTGTGACATGTACAGTATATCAATGTTTTAGCAAACATAAAAGTGTCACCACGTTTGACAATACATATAAAACGTTTATATAATGTTCTACATTAATAACTACATCTGTTACTTTAGGAAAGTTTTCATTACCACAGGCTGATTTTGCAGCTTGAACATGCAGTGCTCATAAAACCCACCAGCCACAAAAGTGGCTGAAATGATCGGTTCTTGTCAAACACTTGAAATCGAGGCTGTTTCTAAGAGGGGACACGTACATTAAAACCCAAAAAATTCCCCAAACAAGCAATTTCAGCAAATTACATCATTATATCAACTTTTGTAACCATGGCAACAGTTTAACTAGCACGTGACCAATACTAATTGAAAAACCCTCCCTCAACTGTATGAGTTTGACCAAAAGGCTAGACAATTCAAGGGTTAATGGTAAACCTGAAAATCCCTATGACAACCTAGTTAACCAGGATCACAATGATCAATTCCAAAAAGAAATACCTACGGATTTCAAGCAAAAACGAAATTTCTCTGTCTGTAGAACATATTCAACATTTAATTACTGCAAAGTAAACTCAACTTACTCCTGGCCGTCCTTGCTTCAACCAGGGAGGGGCAAAGTCAGCACCTTGCATCCTATGCAAAAAAGACTTAACTGTTTAAACTGCAACATACATTGAAGAGCCTCAACCATTTCCATACAACTATTGCAATATGTTCCACAAATAATCTACTGTAATCTGAAATAAATTATTTAGAAAAACTATATTGAATACCTTGCTTTTTCCTCAGCAAGGATTTGAGCACAAATATAGAAATCTACTAAATTAAAACATCACTTCTAACAATGCCTCTGTAATGACTACCTGAAATTCAGTCTTGCATGTATGAAATGACATTGTAAAAAGATTCTGAAATTATGTGACAAAATTCTGAATACTTAACAAAAAAAGGTTAATATGTCATACTTTGCTTCACAGAATAACCAGAATACGTACTACAGTAAGCTTTTTTTTACAGTCTGGGTTAGTGGAATCAATTCAAAGGGTCAGTTAGGGTTAGATAGTTATAAAGGCAATAACAATTAAACTGAGGTGCACAATTGATGATTTTTTACAAATCTAATTGTAAAAACAAAATTTCTTGCTGACATTTCAAATGAAGCACTCCTAGAGTTGTTTTGACAAAAAGTTGACACTCAAAACATAACCTACTAACCATACTTATAACAATGATCATATATTCTATACATACTTTCCAACATTCATCACTAACATTTTTTTAATGATAAAATTATCAGGTATTTTTGGTTATCATGTCAATTTGAAGTTAAATTCACCAAAACCAACGAAACCCAGATTCAATTCTAAAAATCTTTTCAACAACAAATATAGATGGTTTTAGTTATTTAAAGGACACTTAAACTAATATTCTTAGTTGCCCCCACAGAGATTCCATTTGTCCACATGGTACAGTATATGTATGTCCAAGTTTTAAAATTTTGAAATATTGATTTCTTTGCCAACAAAGATAACCTAAGACATATCATGTAAACAAAGAATTTAATATCTGATGGTCTAAAAAAATTTTACCTGTTGTTTGCAAATAATTTCTGTGGACCACGAGCAGTATCAAGGACAACTTCAATATCTGGTAAGCCTTCAGGTTTTTCTTTACATACATCCTTATACTGGAACTTTAACAAGAACTCTCTGTCATAAGTCAATATCTTGTCAGTGACCTCAGGCTCCATCTCATCCATTCCATCTTCGTCAATTGTTATTGGCTCTATAAATATACCAATAAAAATGTTGAAAAATGGAATTATAATTATTGTTACCTCTATTAATATCAAAAGTTGGCATCAAAGTTCTCTTAATGCTTCAATGCTTTTAGATCTAAGGCTAAAAGCCATATTACTGATCAAGGTGGTACTGGGAAATTCATCTACAGAACATTGTCTAAAGCATTCAAATGCTACATGAACAAGAAGGAAGCATTCTTTCAAATCGAATGAAAAAGTTTTTGGTGTGCTTTTGCATGAGTCACACATTACCAACAAGAAAATTATTTAAAACATTTATTGCAAGGAGCATAAAAGAAAACAAAAAATTAATATTAACAACTCAATTTTACATAAAATTATTTTGCGGTTATCATTTGTCTTATGTCTAAAAGAACATTAATGACAGAATTTAAGTTAGCTACTTTTTTTTCTAATTGCAACAAGATCTAGAAGATATATAGGATGCAAATGGAGAAGGAGAGCAAACATGTTGGTTTGAGATGGAGAGTGGGAGTTGGAGAGATTGCTGTTAGAGTGGGGTAAATCCGGCCATCCCCGTTTACAGGGATAAACCCAGATTAAAATTGGATGATGATGAAATTGGATGCTAAGCAACTGATATATATGCAATAGCTTTTATATTTCCATAGTTTTTGGGTGAACAAAAGTAACAACTTCAATCCATGACCCAAGGACCCAATAAAAAGCCTATTCTACTGTAAGAGGGGAAACTAAAATTGTCCAGAATTTAAACCCTTGATGATTGATTATGGTTGTTCTCATTTCAAGTGGGGCTGGAAGACACAAACTCTAATCACTCAACTACAGTGCCGCTCAGAAACATGTGTAAATTTGTCGTGATCAAATCATGCGCAGATTGTGATCAGTGTCACAGATGTGCCCACGATCTACTCAAATTTTGCTCGTGATAAAATTGCAATTATTGATGATCACAAGCAGTGATCGCAAGCATCTTTAATAACCAACAACATTTTACTTAAGTGCACTACAATACATGTAGTTCAACTCGGTTCTTCAAGCACTGATAAATAGGTAAGGTAAGTTTGTACCCGTAACAGGTACTCTCGCTTAATGTATTGTTATCAAACTTCTCATGTTTAGAAAAAAAATGCTAAAAATCTTTAACCAAAAGATATTTTATACAAACTTTTAAAGCTTTGAACTTGCAAATTCTTCTATGAAGCATCTGAAAGTACAACGGAAACAAAAACAACATATTTTGTGGCAGTGACTTTGGCATTCTTTACAGATAATAAAAAAATTTCCAAACACAATAAAAGCTATGAGCAGTATCTTTAATATAAATTATAAACATGCTCACAAGAAAATTTTCTTT
>JANCMA020343345.1:0-11680 GCA_024336925.2 Zoanthus solanderi | reverse complement strand
TTGTAACGAATCGACAAGATTTGATCGGCGGCTCAATATGTGATATCAGCGGTTGTTTATGACGTAGGTTACGATACTAGAATTGTTAAAACGAGTAAAACGGCTTTTGACTGCTATAAAAGAAAAACAACTTCAGAAGACATAGATCGCCCAAAAATATCAAAATTTCGAAGCACACTGCCACATTCAAGCTCTGAATAACCTATGTCATTTCATAACGCTGACAAACACTATCAAACTTTTCTAGAGAGTGTTCTTAGTTTCTATATTTAATTTCTCAATGTAATTTGACTTTAATTTAAAAAAAAAAACTTCAGAGTTAATCTACTATACCAATAGATTCAAACAAAAATAGGTTAGTTTTAGCATTCAGTTCTCCTTTAAGAAATAAAATATGTTCTCCGTGCCTTGATAGCTTGTGAAAACAGAAGCGAACGGTTGGGAGAGTTTTTCGAGGGACGCAGTCGAGGGTTTTCACCACACTATGAAAGCACGGAGACCATGCTTTATTTCTTTCATAAAAATATTTTCCGTCTTCACAGGTACTTTAATTTCTTTCACGAAACTGTAAATTCTGACAACTTGAAGACAGCCAACCATACTGCTGAAGTCATTTTCGTGCTTCATAGCTCTATGAAAACACACTAATTGTAGACCAATAAAAACGCACGTACTATCCAAATTATTTTATAAATATGGTTTGGTTTCTCCATGTCGTTTTCGATTCTACAGGATTCTTTTTTGTCAATCCAAGTTTAACTTGTCATACAGTCTGAATGTCTGCCAAAATGTTGGGACCGCTTGACACGTCCATCAAAACTGGCCAACATTTGGCACGACAACTCAGTGTTGGGTAAAATTTTGGGACCCTTAAGGGCTAAAGGGTTGATTTCTTACATGCCAAGATTCTTAAACAAAAACAATTGCCGGACAAAAACGTCTTGATAAAATCTACTCACTACAAAAATAACCTCCACATACAACAACAAAAATTTCATTTAATCAGCTTTATACCGCCTAAAAGTTTGACATAAATTGCCATGTTGTATTGGCTTACAGTGCGATCAGATTCTGATCTCTTACGTTAGCGGTTACGTTCGTCTGTTATTACGAAATAAATTTACAACTAACAAGTATATTTATAAATGAAATACACTTCTTAAAGGAATACAGACGCATTTAGCTAAATACAACAATATTGACCCTTTTCCGAAAAAAAAAAAACATAAGAGTTTTTGAACTAAAGAATTCATTTTGTTGGTCTTGAAGAGTAGAACTGAAAGATTGTTATTCATTCTAATTTTTGATCCAGTTGATAAAACCTTGTAAAGTGACCATGCACTGGCTGGGTCTTGAAGTGACGAAAAGAACGGTGTTATCTGTTGTATCCCCATTGAAAACTACTCTTCACATCGACTGCCTTGTGAAGAACAACCAGTAACAGGTGTCACAAATTGTATTTTTAACTTTTGAAGGAAAATGATTAATAGTTGACAAAAGTTAAAACCACAATAAAAAATCTACTGTCCACTGCACAAATCGTATTCACAGTCGGGAAAAGTGAACATTGCACTAAATATTACTGTTTCACTCTCAAACACGCCTTTATACATTTTTCCCCTTTTCAATCCAAATTAAGTCACTCTTGATGACTAAATTTGTTAAAGTTCGATAACACCACATCTTATTTACTTTCATTGACTTGTCTTCTTCAACACGTTTTCAAAAATTTTCATTAGTTCCGATAAAGCTATCACACTTTATCCGCAATAGATAATAAACTATAGCTAGTTCCTTGAGAAACAACATGTGCTTTCTACTAAACACAAAAAAATACTGACAAGACTTCATAAAATCTGAACTCCTTCTTAAGGATATGTAGATATGGACATCTCTTTAACATATTAACATTGGAACTGAATGTACATAAATGAATTGCAAGCTGATAGGCCAAATTGCATTTAAATCATAACAAATTTGTCGAGTGCAGATTCAGTTTCTCTTTACATACTGTTGAATCAGGTTCTTTAGATTAATCTTTTTTTTCAAATGAAATAATTTCATTTTCCGTCCTGCGAATTCCATGTCATATCAAATTTCACTCGAAAAACTTTGTTCTAACTTGAACTACGTACCCTTCACTCTTGTCAAGCAAACAACAATCTTCTTATCATACAACACTATCAACATTATTAATAAATAAGATTAATTTGGTTAACTGAGTATTACTTAGGAACAAGAATATCTGTGGCACGCCTTGTCCCTAAAACAATAAGATAACCTTTTGAACTGAGCTAAAATAAAAACTGAGCTAAACAAATTGAGGTTACGTACTGCTGGATAAAAATAAGAAAAACAGCTGTGTCTGTGAAGTGAATATTTCACTGTTACTTAAAAACCTATTTTCCCATTCCAAAAACTCTGATTAACTCTTTATATGTATTTCGGAACTACAAAAAAAATTGTTTATTTATTTATTACCGTTGTTCTAAAAACACCAGATTTCATTTGTTAATTTATATCACCAAATGCAAATGAAAATATTATGCATTCAAAAGAATGATCTTTACATACATTTGTACTATAGCTCTGAGTCAATGACTCAAAAGATCTTAGCATCATCCACTTGGATGGAAAAAAAAAGCTCACACCACATTTCTTATGGCCATCTACTAATTTGGGTCAGTCCTTGAGTCTTAATAATTCACCATGTTGTGCCAAGAAGACTTTTACTGCAATTTTACTTTTTCGACTGAAGTAATCATGATCGACAAACCACTGCAACAAATGCCCCCAAGCCAAGAGTTGCGGTAACAAGAAAGCCTTTCCACAACAAGCTACCAGCATCCCCTGCAGGCTCTGCTGCAAATGTTCGATCAAAGTCTTCCTGTAAAGAGAATTTTACAAACGACTTAGCAACAACAATAAACTACTTCCTAAGCTCTAAAGAAAATCAAAATTGTGTATAATGTTACCAAAAGGTCTAGATAATAACAAACTAACAACACATCTCAAAAAAATTATAACAGTTTTCAAACTAAATATGTTTCAGCAAGTCTCTTGCCATCGTCAGTAATGATCTGCAAAGGTACAAGAAGTAAATTATATAATTAGCATTTCAAATAAGTACATAATTTACTTCTTGTAGCTTTGCAGTTCACTATCGACGATATCGATGACAAGAGACTTGCCAAAACATGTTTAGTTTGAAAACTGTTATATTTTTTATGAGATGTGTTGTTAGTTTGTTAAAATTAAAATTAGCTGATAAAGGTAACTCTCAAATTATATCTCAGTTGGGTTAGAGTTCTATTGAAGACTTTATATTAATTTTTTTTTTTCTTAAATTTTTCTTTTCTAAAGTCTCAAATTCTGGAAATCACTGTAAAATCTCTTTATAATATCAGAAACAGAAATTAATAAAAATATAATTAATGTTAGAAGCTGAAACTGGCTTTATCATATATTGATTGATGAATTTTTGTTGAATTTGGAGATCTTTGTGAATACTGCATTTAAAGAAATTTTGATTTAAAGTCAGTTTAATATTATATGCTCCTATAGAACAAAAAATATCATGGCTTAGAACTAAAACCAACGCTCCCTCACACCCTTCACAGTTACTTGGTTGAGAAAAAATAATAGAATTGAACCAAACAACTTTACACCAAACAATGAACAATGCCATAAGGTCACGTTTGAAGTGTTTATGTACACACCCCAAAACTCATCCAAAAAAAGACATTCCTTTTGGCTTAGTTTCCTTCAATTACAGGGGAGGCAGCTATCAGTGAAAGAGGGGGCCTATTGATAAGGCTATAAAGCTAAACCATTTATGAGCCTAGTGGCCCATGAAGCTAGCACTTATATCTTCAGTTTCTGTAGCGTGAAGCAGATGAGAGTCAACGTCCTTGACTTCCCCCCTGGCTGTGGCTGGCACAGATTTCTGCCTTAAGGACTCCTGTCTTCTTTCAACAAAACCAAAGATAAGCACTGACACCATATGCTACTTGGCTTGTAAAGTATTTAGTTAGATTCAAGGAAAGATTCTATTTGACAGTGCTATTTAAAATTCTCAAATCAGAACTTGACAAAAAAAAAGGAAAAACTAAAATATATGAGTTTGAGGTTGGGAGTAATGAAAAGAGGTAAAAAGATATATTCTTGACAACATAACCTTATATAGCCCTCTAAGGGTAGGCGAATGGGTAGGCTTACTATATAGCTAGAGAGAGGAAATATACTTAAAACTTAAAGCTGTAGATGGGGGGAGCTTGCACACTTTCTTTTATAAGAATAAACTTTATTAAAACACCCAGGCTGCGATTTGCCCAAAAATTAAGGATAAGGTAAGAAAAATCACCAGGCTGAAATTTACATCAGACAATTTTAAGAATTTTATATGATTCTTGCATGTACAGATTGAGACTTTTTTCATTTTTCAAAAGCAGCCGAAAATGGTAACAAAAATTTGAATGGTCCTATGCATTGCATAATGTACAATACTATATAAAACTTTTGTTTGGAATCTGTTCAGTTATGCAACAATATTATGGTATAACTATTCTCTCACAACAAAGTTAGTGCTGTTTGGAAACATCAGGAAATAAGAACAATTTGAGACGAAATCGGCAAAAGTTAAGAACAACCCAGCCTCAGCCAAAAGTTACTGGTTCTTATAAAAAAAGGCGTGTAACAGAGAGCTAGGCACAATAGATTCCTTTTGTTTTTTACTTAGGGATAGGGGCCGGGGTTGGGAGGCTTATTTTAAATTACATAAGGCCAGACCGGGGCTCATTAGAGAGCAAAATATTGCTTCAAAGATTGCTTTAAGTGCACCCTAAGAGCTGGTAAGTTTTACTTTCTTAGTCCAACTGGTTACTGACACACCAAAAGCTGATGCAGATGCAGCCCAAAAAGACCAAAACAGTTACTGATGGCAATTTAAAACAATCAGGCTTGGCCTGGGGTTACGCCTAGCTGCAATCAATATCAAAGCGACATTGTTTTCAAACATCATCTACTGCTTGTGCCTTTGGGCGATGTCATATCATCACGTACTTATGAAATAACAAAACAAAGTCCTCATGCAATTTCCCGAAAAAACAGTCAAAACCATTTGTTGAAACAATACTTCAAAACACGTGTCTGAAAACAAGAGGTGTGTTCACGTAAACTGTGCTATCTTAGAAGATCGGTTTTCACTATAAAGAGGCCGAACTATGTTAAAAAAACAAATAACTCAAATATCAATTTCTAAGAACTGTCGTAAAATTAGGGCAAATTCTACAAAACTCGTAACAAAGCACTGACAAATTTTTCGGTCAAGTGCATCATAGAAGACATGATTGACTGAGTATAAAGCGCTATAGTTTAGGGTAACTTACACACGCAACGCCAGTGAAAAGGGAAATCGTAAATCATGCATAAACTTGAAGCGCTGTTGAAAACCCATGCAAGCCAATTGCAAATGGTGAAACTATTGACAACAGCGCGGTCATCTAGCTACAATAAAACGAAACCTTTTTAATTTTAGTATAACGAAACGAGTTTATTTGCGTTTTTTTATTGGTACGTTATTGACTAAAAAGAATTCTGCCACGAATTGCAAAGCTAGTTTCATCCTGTCTGCTCAAAGCAGTTTCAATGTAATACCTCCAAAATTGCCAAATGCCAAAATATTATTGTACAGTAACTAAAAAAAGTTCTTTTACTAAAGCCAAATTAAAATAAAGTACGAGGTTCAGCTTGAAGCAAATTCGGTTTGACTGCCAAAAAACATGTATAAGTTGTAATTTTAAAAAAATGGAAGTAACAAATACAAACACTGAACTGATTTAAATAAACACTGCATTAGTTTGTAGCTTTGCCTTTTGTTTTAAACATTTTTTGTGGAAAAAGTGTGATTGGAACTTAGTTTCAAAGAAACCAAGCAAAACACTCAAGTTATGTCGTTTGAGCAAATAAATAAATTCAAGGAATCTTGGCTTCTTTCCAATGAGGTAAACGTTTTCTAAGAATGATTTAGAAAAATGAAATAGTATCTGCATGTCACATGAAAGCACTTTTAACCAACACCCAAAGTAACTATGGGCCACACAGAGCGGAATAAACATGGCTTCTTAAGAAAATTTGATTGTTTACAAGCCATCTTAGCAAATTTTTCATTCTAAATTTTTTATTGACAAACAATAAAAAATGCCATTTTAATACATACCAATCGTTACTGCATGACATGAATGTATTCAAACCAATGCAAATTTCGTTTAATCTTATGCAAAGTCGTGTTGAATGACAGTAAGTAAACTGCATTGAAAATCAATAAATTTCAGTCGTTCTTTCGAGGATGTAAACCCACGCAGGAACTAACTAGATTCTGCCTACGCTTCCCCAAAAATGCAAAAGATCATAAAATTTCCCTCAAAATGATAGGTGAAACATTAGGCAGCCACCTAAAAAACAAAATGAGGAAATAAAGTTATCTTCCCGTCCATCTATATGCATCGGCAAAAGAAAGACCAAAGGAAAGCCAATACTGAAAAAACTTTTCTAGTTCAAATTTTATAAAATATTCTAAATTTTTGCTATCAAAGATTTTGCCAGAACAGAAATGATTATGTTCGACAAAATCATCTCACGATGAAATTTGATCCGTTTTCACAAATGAAACCACATGCCGGATTTTCCTGTCGTAAGAAAGTTTCCCTTTGTAATACTTTTCACATCT
Source organism: Zoanthus solanderi (assembly GCA_024336925.2). NCBI lineage: Eukaryota > Metazoa > Cnidaria > Anthozoa > Zoantharia > Zoanthidae > Zoanthus > Zoanthus solanderi. The sequence goes on along the minus strand of JANCMA020343345.1, from coordinate 4,953 downwards.
TTCCCTTTTGTTATTTGATTCTTCGATTCTCGTTTTCAAATGTAACGAGGGAAAGTTTCCCACCGGATGCGTTAGTTAAAAATCTTAGAGGCTAAACAGTTTGTAAGTTTATGGTTCTGGAAGCGCGCGAAGAAAGTTTCAATATATTCATCATTTCATTGACGTTGTTGTGAATGAATCACGATTAGTCAGTGAAATTCATACATACCCATCCTCGCCCTTTTTCTTGAATCCACGGTTCTAGTTTAGCAAGATATTCATGTGTCCAAAGTATAACTCTTTCCTCCATCCAGTCTTGTCTTTGTGCTTGGAAATACTGCGCAACTTTTACGCTGAACGTGTAGTATGAAACAATCCTACCCCAGTTTATTTGATCCGTGAAGATCTCGTCACAGACGGCGTTGAACGAAACATAAGCATTTGTCGTGGACAGATCAAGTTGTTGGCAGACATTGGAGAAAAAAGAATTATTGTCTGCTTCAAGTTCTTTTACTAACCTTTTCATTGTTTCGGCTCGTTTAAAAGGCGGCTCAATGGATTTTCCAAGCATAGACAAGATAACATATCTTGTGAGTAGCTTAATTTCTTCGCTTTCTCCCATGTATAAATTACAGTTTGTTTTCTTTTTCGAGTTCGTTGTGATATTCCTACGTCTTTGATGTTGAGTCTGTGCGTTCGGTGCCATTAGATTTCTCCTTTCACTTAATAAAAATAAAACTTTATTCAACGATTCATTTTCACACAACCATCCCTCATTCTGCTCTTGTTTGACTCGTTCAAGCGAATATCAAAGTAACTGACAAAATTATATATATAGCACAAATGCCGGAAGTCAAGTAAATCTTACTACAAGCATGTACTGCCAAGAGATTGGACAACAATGAAAACGTCACAAATAATAGAATTGCCACTAAATAAAGACCAAATAAGGTAACGTTAAAAACGTAAATGCTAAATTTAGAAAACCAGGCAAACCCCCGGAAATTTTTTACTTTGTTTAATTTCTGCTTCTGAATTAGGAACTATTACTCATGAAAGCCACTTATTTCACATCGGGACTTTTTCATTTTCAGGAAGTTTACATACAAACTATTTTCAAACAAAGATTGAAAGAGACAAAATACAGTTGCTTGCAAGCTGCCGTAGACCTAAAACCAGTTACTGAATTAGGGCAAGTAGTCAGAAAATCGTGCTCTATGTATGTGCTTGTGATGTTAAAGTGTCATAGTTTCAGGTTCACAGAGTTTCATATCAAAGATCAGATAACCGCTTTCGTGAGAAGTCACTGTGCTTAGATTGTTTTGTTTTAAAAGATGAATTCTTATGACTTGAGTTTTTCCAAAGGTATACGAAAGCGGAGGTGGCATGGCCCCCCAAGCGAGGTTAAAATGTCACTTAATTGGAACTTGGAGTCAAATCTGATTTGCCTATTTCTGACCGCTAAATCTTTATTAATTTTGCCCAAATACCTCTAAAATCCCGCGTCAACATCTTTGCTAACAAGTGTGAGACTGTTCTGAAAAATGAAGCAAACATTTTAATTACAAACGAAAATTCATTCCTAAATGTTGTGCTCCATCGCACATATTTGATAAAAATTTAGTTTGACTGATTGTTGGTCAGAAGAATTATGATCCGTTTTGTGAAGCGTAGAAACAACTATTGTTTAACAACTTGACATTCTAGAAGAAAACGGTAAATTTTAAAAATATTTAAAGGGCCACTGATTCTAGCTTCCTATAGAACCAATGTCTTGAAATTTAAAAAGCAACAATAAAAAGTTATGTTTCCTAGAATTGTAGAATTTTCGATGAAAAAAAACACGACTAAAATTTTATTTCTAAAAGCGATTTGCTATGTTCTCATCTTTGTGAGTGAATAGTAAACACAAATGTGTAAATGAATTATTAATGTCAAATTTTGTTTCAAGATGAATTTTTTCGATTAATAATGCTTAAACGTTCCGTTTTAATATTGCCGGATATCTGTCTAATCTAGTTTAGTTCAATTTTTTACGTAGTTATCTAAGTGACAAGTATTAAAATGTTGATGTAAAAGAGTAGCTGAGATTATATCTGTTTTGGAAAGTGAAATAAATTCTAAAAAGAAAGGATATGCTGCAACAAGCGGAACAAGCACTCAACTTGTCGTCTGATGTCGATCACATGAGTCGATTGTCGACAAAACCAACAAATGACGAAATGAGGTTGCAATATCTAAGATAAAAAAAAATTATTTAATTTTAATTTTTAATTTTATTCTATTAATATATTTTCATGAAAGATATTACGCAATCCATAATTGTCACTTATACAGAATTGTACCAGAAATTTAGTTGAAAATATTTTGTAGTTTTCTGGAACAAGTATTGTCTCCTCAAAAACAACTAAATAGTAAATTAGTTTGAAGGTGTCGATTCATGACGTAAAGGTTGCTTTAAAGGGAATTGACTAATGCAATATCAAGAAAAAGCTACAAAACTTTACTACTGGTTGTTTAAATTTTAATTTTCAAATAATCATATTCTGATTTTTGTTGATTTTTTTGACTTTTCGAGCAAGGTGATGTTCTCTTTGCGTTTTATTAGATATGCCATATGGAAAGCAAATCATTTGTCAGCTCCTTTCCCTCTCTCAGCCGCTAAATAACATATTTTGCAATTTTTGCTATTCCTCTACGTCGCGTTCCGTAGTATTTACAAGAATGTATTTCAACTTAACATTGAACAAAGAACTCGAGAGTTTTAATTACGACCCTTTAAAGTAGTACTTTTGGAGTTAATTATTTCATTTGCTTTGAACTGAGTGAAAAAACATTTTACAACGGGTCGCGAAACAGTTTTATTTTTTAATAAAATCTTAAAATTAAAGAATTAAGGGAACCCTGATAGATTTTTATAAATTTAGGAAGCATATCAGCTTTAGGTAGTTTAAAAAAAAAACAGTTACCATGGAAGAAATGTTTTCAAATTTGCTTGATGCAGTGCAGAATGTGAACAGAAAGATACCCGTTGAGGATGACGTATTGCTAAGTGGTGGGCTGTCTGTTCAAGTATGAACAGTAATTGTTTCCTGTAGATGTTACAATTGCAAGTCATTGCGTTAAATAGCAACGTACTTTCAAAACTTCTGACATATTCTGCTCTGTTACAGAAAAGATTTTCAAGCAACATTAAAATGGGCTGGAAACCAGCTTCAAACAGGCGAAGAGTGGCGCAATTATTACAAGAAAACAACACCTCGGAATCTCGGATGTCGACATCGGACATCTCAAACAACTTAAATCAAAATTTATATCGCCGGAGAAACGCGATAACACATCTTTGTTTTCCATCGAACAGTGTCATACAACAGGTAGCAGACACACTGTGGCGTTTAGGCGATGAGCTCGAAATGTTAGAAAGGCGAGTGCATTCGAGGGCAAGAACTCAAAACACAGACTGGAAAGTCTGTAACGAATTGGGTGACAATAGTCAATAATAGTTCTTGATTTTGTGAGTGAAAGTAATTCAAAAATGCGAAGTAACAGTACTTGCTGTTGTCTTAAACTAACTGAAAAAGAAATACTGATAAAGACCATTGAAGTCGATCGCGAGACTGTGTCTGTGCCTGGACTTTATTTGACCAAAGAAAGCGGTATGACTTGACCGTTTCGAAGTTTTTATCTCGGAAAGGAGAAGACTAAGAGTTTATTTCAACAAGTATGACAGCAATGCAGCTTTCATGCACCTCAGCTACAATTCGAGAAGGAAAAACAAATAACTTAAAACATTGGTCAGGATATAAGAGGAAATGTTAGTTTTTATAAACAAAAAATAAAAAGATCAAAAGCCCGGTGGACATTGGTCAATCATGCAAGAAGTTTTATTAATATCAGTCCACATTCCATGATATTTGTGTGGTGACTAGATTTTTTGACAATGTGTCACCTGAAAAAGTGAAAAAAAAAACACTTATATATATAACTTATATAAACTTATATAATTCCGTAGACCTCTCCTATTTCAATTTAGTTTATGGCTACTTTATGACTAGATCCACAAGATTGGATGTCAACAGAGAACATTACAATATGGAGTAAATTGATTATACTTTTCTTAACTAAATGTCACAGCATAATGAAAGTTTGCAAAAGCCAAAACATTATGATTTCTTTAAAAAGTTGACGTTTCTAGATAACGCAACTTCGAGGGAAAAAGTACCAGTGTGATTAGGTTTTCATCGGACTAATTTTTTTTTCTATCTGAATTAAGCTATTATATTTACATAGTTTACTTTGTTCCTTTACTCATTAGCTGGCCTTGTTCTATTGTTTAACTCCGTCATTGCTAGTGTTTGGCAAATAATTACTTGCGTCATTGTTTGCAATATTTCTCACCAGCATGCAGCTTTTGACGGCAATTGAAAAAAGTAAATACATTTTCAATTTAAAATTTGAGAAGGCCTACAGGCAAACAAATTGATAAAGCATTTTAGTTTATTCATGAGTTTCTAAATTAAAAAACTACACCAACGTTCTAAAAATCTAAAAAATGCAAGTATGAAAACCGCACACGAGGCAAATTAACTTTGTATAACCTCCGTTATATCGTAGAAACAGTATTTAACATACAGCGCATGCTCAGATTATCAGAGAAACGTTTTTATGCAAAACTCTTTCGAAATTCCGAACTTTTGTTTTTTTAAAAAATCTGTAAAAAAGTGGAAATGAAAATAAAATGCTTACTTAAGGAGTGTGACTGGAAAGTGTAAATAGCACATGCATCCAGTAGGGCATGTCAGGGCAATACATTTTAAGTGAAAGCCATCTAAAAATGTGGGTCTATAAGGAGGTGAGGCATTGTGGAATGTTTGCAGCTTCTTCAGTTTGGATTTATATGACATGACATGACATGACATGACATGACATGACATGACATGACATGACATGACATGACATGACATGACATGACAT
>JANCMA020343239.1:0-11681 GCA_024336925.2 Zoanthus solanderi | reverse complement strand
ACTATACAAGCTCATTAACTACACTATAGAAAGTTGGGAACTTACTTAAGCTCCAAGATATACTTTAAAATTACGAAAAGATATAAAAGTGGCGACGGCAATGAATCTTAAGTGCCGGAAAATTTTAAGCTGTAAAAATGTGAAACTTTCCCAGTTGCCACAGTAACCACTACAAGTAAATCCATAATAAACTTGTTCTTATCTTATCTGCTAGCTTCTACACAAACCAAACAAAAACATAGAAGTTAAAAGTCAAATGGGGTAGATGAAAAATCTGATTACTACATCCTTTCGATTTACTCGGTAGAAAAAAAAATTGTTTTTATACCCTGAATGAGACTCCGAAACACATGTCCTGCCTCTGACGTGCTATAAATCTTCGCCGACAATTGACAGCCTGACAGCACAGCGAGTTAACGAGGTGAGCTTGATAGCTTTTAGAATTAATTGACGACAGATAAAAATTTTCTGTTGTACAATTTGCCTAACTTGAGAACAATTCCAGTAAAAACTGAACAACTGAATATGAAGTATACAGTTCATCTAATGAAGTTTTAAGACATAGTTTTTATTGTTTTATGTTTTTAACCCCTGATCCGCTGATTTGCTAAGCATCATTATCCAGTCATTTTTGATAGTCCGCGAGCTCTTTTTTATTGAAAACGGGATGAGAAGTTTCATTTTTAATGTTCTTACTTTAAAAGAAGCTCTTTTTTTATTGAAAACGGGATGAGAAGTTTCATTTTTAATGTTCTTACTTTAAAATAAGGTTGTTAGCTTAAGCTAAAATTCTTAAACGGAAAATTAAAATTGAATAATGGATTTAAAATGGTCTTTATGCCGCTCTCTTTTGTAATTAGCAATGTTTCCATCTTGAAAAAACTAAACAGTTTTACATAGAGCTGTAAAACTAGTAAAAAGAACAAAAAGACGTGAAATAAGACTTTTAGGAAGTTGAGATGACATCAACTATTAATGTTCTGGAGGATTTTTATCTGGAAGAAATACTGAAACTAAAAACGCGTTGCAAATGCTGAATAGACAATGGTGATTGTACATTTTGAAATATTCAAATATAACTATACTGACATTACATTTTTTGTCATTTTGAGGGCGTAAGTCCATAACAGTTAAAGTCAGTAGGAAGACTGAGGATGTAATTTGAATTCAAGTCAAATTCAGAAGCTTTGAACAGGGTGACACTAACTTGAGTCTTTTTCGTATTCTGACAGCTTGTGATGCGGCAATGAGCAGTAAATCGCTGAGTTTTGAAAACTGTGAACTTCTTATTTCTGTGTGAGAAACTTGGTTTAGGTTTTATTTTTAACTTCGACCATAAAACGGTGTTAATCCTTATGGCGCGTTTAACCTTTTTATTTGTAGCTTTTTGCCGTAATTTCTACAGTAGTTATTCGGTAAAACTTAATGCCGTTTTTCGACTGATGGTGTTCCAAGTCAAACTAGTGAGTCCATTGAGCGCAACTAGTTAAGATGTAGGGAAATTAAAATTGAATTTATAAGGCTATTTTTAGCAAATTCCAATTACTAGCTTCAATACTGAGCAATTATCTGGAATGATTCCTAGATACGATAAAAGTCTTAGGCCGGAAATTTTTATTGAAGGACACTTTTTTAAAGCCTCGTATTTAGTATCAATATTTGACTATATTATTCTATTTGATAAACTACAATAGTCAATCAGTACATGGAAATCTTTGCGGCCACTCACTTATCATTTAAATATTGTTTTTAAGAATTTGTCTGACAGCCAATCACATTATATAGTAACTTTGTAGACAACCAATCACGTTCCATAGTACTTTGGCAGACAGCCAATCACAGTGAAAAGCAGTTATACGGAACAGTACGTTCTGTTCTAATATTTAGTTTTGTGTTTCTGAATTTTAAAGTTCTTCCTCGAAAACTAAATGACAGTCTATCCTTTAAATCTTAACAAAACTAAGAAAGTAAATACAAAAGCAAACGTGAATGAATTCAGTTGAATTTAAATGTTAGAAAATTTTTTGAAACAGCATAACAACACTGACTGGACACGCTACTACTCGGTGATTTTGTGTATTGTTCCAGTAATTGGAAACTGAAGATTTTTTATTTCTTTCATTCACTAAGTAGACAGTTTAACGATCTTAAAACTCAGTGCCACTTTAAATGTTCATTTCAAGCTTTTAATGAAACCTTACATATTGAGGCGTGATTTTCTTGCGCCGTCGCACTGAAAAGAAATGAAATTATAATTCTTGATGACGAAGAGCGAACAAGCTGGCACACTAATTACTCTTCAGAAAGAATTTCGTTAACATTTTACTTCTTGATAAAGCTGACAAAACGATAATTGACTGAGGATTACTAGATAACGACTCTGTTCCGTTTCCTCCTAAATTATATTCTTTAGTTTGACTTGAGCAAGGTCATTGAATTATTCTGAGCAATCTCTCGAGGAGCTCCCTTCAAGGCCGGTAGGTCATCTTCTTTATATTTCTTCATTTCCATTGTGCCATTTTTACATTACATCAAAGTTAAGTTACTGCTGGGTTTTGTTCAATATAATTTATTTCAAGATAAAGCTAAAAACTGTATAAAAATGAAAAAACAAGGAAAAAGCCAGTGTGGCCAAGAGAGTCGAACACTTGAAAAGCTCAATTTCAACACGTTTAAAACATTGCTTTTGCGGAAAACAAATTAACATTCCAGTCAAAAAATGAAATCAAACGATTTTAACCTAGTTTTTCTTGGTTTACCCAAAAAGATGTAATGAAGCTTAGTTCAGTCTGTACATACGCGAATGGTGAGGTTTAACGAATGCCATTAGTAAGTTCAAATTTTAAGCATATCGAAAACGGTTTTCTGTCACTAAATTTTTTTTTTTTTAATCTGAAGTTTGCACCCACGTGAAAATGAAAGTATACAGAAATGTTCCATTATTGCCATTTGAATTTATATCGTTTCAGCTCTGGTAAGAATTTAACGTAGATAAAGTTCCAAATCTAAACCAAGTTTAAATTCGCTATACTTACAGTGATAACTGTAATATAAATACAACACTCCATTTCGTTTCAGTTGGCGATTCGTACTGTTATATATAACAATATTGGCGCCGTTTCGCGAAAATGTCTTGACTTGCACAATGATAATTTGGCTTCTAATGTAGATTAAATGAAAGAACTCCTTTACCAATTGCTTTTAAGCCTTTTTTGGCGTTGTTTTAGTTTTGCTCAATGAAGCAATTTTTCTAGGGTCGAATTGCTGACATTTCGCTCACGTCATAAATGCGTGCAAGGAACTCAAAATTCCTTGGAATTAGAGTGTTCAAAAGCTTGTTTTAATCTCTTCCATGTATACCGGAAAAATATTTGTAAAGATTGACGATGACTCTTAAAAGCTTTCAATTTTTGCTGTTTTAAACACATTTAAAATCATAAGAACTATTCTTTTATGGCAAGAATCTTCATCCTTTGTTTTTAGTTCTATGATAGCTTTTCGGACAGAAACAAAATAAAAAGTTGATTTATCGAAACAAAGAATTTTCACAATTCAAATTGCCAAATCACAAAAGTTATTTTATTGAGCAAAGATAATAATATAGTAGGACAAACAAAAAAGCTAACCTACAAGAAGGCAAAATGAAATTGTTCAAAGCACTTTTCCTTTGCGCACCTTGTAAGTCTACGAGGACCTAAATGACAGTCTTCCATTGTGCATAGTTTTTTTCCTGACTTGTACCTTTGTGAAAGACAAGGATAAGGAGCGAAGTATCGCTAAATGAGACACTTTAAGACTCAATTCGGGTGAATTAAAAAAACTTCAAAAGGAAGTAAGCTGTAAAACCAATCTGTCATAAGAGAGAATAAGCAGGCAGATTACTTGAGAACAGAGAAGAGTGCGAATTGTAGTGAATCCAATTTAATTGGAAGAAAATAATTTATTCGAAAAAAAATTGGGAAGAAACTTATTTTATACTTAATGTCAAGTTATAATGCGGTGGGAATAATACCACAGGAAATGACAAAATTTGAACACCGTAGAATGCCCCTGTCAAACGGTCCCGACATTTGACCCAACATCACCCAATATTTGTCGGACAAATATTAAACAGTTTTGTGTATTGTCGGGTGAACATGTCAAACGGTCCTGATATTTCACTCGTTATCAACCCAACATTTGGCAGACCAAATGTTGGCCTGTTTTGTGTAATGTCGGATGAACAAGTCAAAAGGTCTCGGCATTTCACCCAACATCAACCCAAAATTTGTTGGACCAAATGTTGGCCAGTTTTGTGTATATTCGGATGAACTTGTCAAACGGTCCCGACATTTCACCCAACATCAACCCAACATTTGTTGGACCAAATGTTCGCCAGTTTTGTGTATTGTCGTATGAACATGTCAAACGGTCCCGACATTCGTACCGCTTGAGGTCTGGTAAGGTTCCTGTTCAACGTTCCCGACCTTTTACCCAACATGCACCCGACATTTGTGAAGTCAAACTTTGGGAGCGTGAGAGCGGGGTTTTTCTGTTGGGTCAATGTCGGCTAAAGTCTGATTCCGAGCAAACATTGTCCCGACATCGACCCAACATTTCTATTGTTTCACCGTGTCGGCTTCCTGTCGTGTTTGTTTGAAAGGGTGACGACAAAATTCGTGGGTGAGCATGCGTATTATGAAGGATAAATCCTGGAAAAGTCTTTGAAACAAGATCGGTTTATTTAACAGACCTCGTGCGGTCTGAATGTCGGGCAATGTGTCCGGGACTATTTGACATTTTCATCCGACAATACAAAAATCTGGCCAAATTAGGCCCGACAAATGTTTGGTAATAATAATAATAATAATTACATAATGACAACTCCTCTAAAGGGGCTTTTCAGTGTCATGTTAAATTCCCCCTCTCTCCCAGTTAAGAATCCCAGCTGGTAGGAGGCAAACCAGTTGGCTATTTACAAGGCGTAGTGAATTTGCCCCTGGGATCACCGAAGACATATTCATTCAGTAGTCCGAGTCGATGATTCGAACCCGGGTCTTGCGCATTCAAATCCCCAACTCTGACCACTGAGCCACACTTCCTTCTATGGTGGATGTTGTGTCAAATGTCTGGACAGGGGTTGAAATAAACCAGTCTTGTTTAAAAGATTTTCAAAGGATTTATCTTTCATAATACGCATGCTCTCCCGGTCAAATGGTCACGACAACTACAAGAACCCGAGACGTGAAAACAATAGCTTGGAATCAAACTCTACCCAACATTGACCCAACACAAAAAGTCTGCTCCCAACATGCATGGTCTGATGGCCATGTCAAACAATCCCAACGTTTGACTTCACAAATGCTTGGAGCATGTTGGGTGAAATGTCGGGACCATTGAACAGGACCTTAAGAACACAAATTTGCGTGCATTATTTTTGCGAGTTTCGCCAAAAAAGGACCAACTAAACAAATTCCCGCAAAAAGGTTATTGCACGGTATTTGAGAATGTCTTACAACAAGTTTATACTCCTGAGGAAATAGCAAAATTAAAAACAGAATTATGATTAAACTGTAAATGTGGCATAATATAAAACGCTAAATTAAGAAGAATATATAAGTATATTACGATACAACAATACGTAACAAGACGAAATGTAAAGAAGTGCATCACTGTGAAATATAGGAATAACTATTATGAAACATTATGGATGCATCACTGTCCAATATATGTTATAAAATAACCAAAATGGTACGTGCGTTGTTGTTGGTTCAGTAACTGTGGTTTATTGTGCCGGTAAACCACAGCTGGAAATTAGAAAGCGAAAAAAGAATTAGTGCCTTTTTTTTTTCAAAAAAACTGACCGCCAAACATGATGACCTTCGGAAATTTAATTCATTGGAAAGGAGAGAGGCTCCGAAAATGTAGCTGAGTTCAGCAACGAGATAACAAAGAAAAGAGAAACGATTTGCAGAAATGCAAACTGAAAATTTAGACAGCACTACAATCAAAACTAACCAAAATGGCAACACAGAGGGCCGTAGGTGTTTTTACAGGTTTGTTGAGACAAAAAATGCCTACTAGCTTTCATTCATAATTACAAAGAAATTAATAGACTTCACAAAAAAGCAGTGCCGCGGTGATGGAGTCTAGCCTTTAAAGGTATTACAAACTTCCATCCGTTCAGCGACTTCGCAAATGCAGCAATGTCCTTTTGATGGACAACTTTGATTGAACCACCGAGAAAAAAATTTAGGCGTCCACTACATCAGTTACAAGTTCCGTCTTTGGCTCGGGATTTACAAACTTTTCTCCCAACGTCCCAAGTGGTTTATTATTCCAGTGAACCCATAAAAACAGTCTGTTTTATTGCTTAACTTGCAGTACCATGTTAAACATTATGATACATTATGAGTGCAACACTGTGAAATATATGCAATACCATGTTAAAGATTATGATACAGTATGATATCAAATTCATCCTAGTTATATACCACGAGTTTCTCGTGTTTCATGGTCAATACAACACATAATACTTATACTAGTACTACCCAAACAAAATAGTACTATGGCTGCAATAAAATGCAAGCGCAAACAATACATAATACTTGCAATAAACAACCAACGCAATACAGTGGCTGCAGTAAGAAGCAAGCTTATACAACGTATTTTACTCACAATACACAACTTAAACACTAGAATAAAATGCACACCAATTGGGTATAGTGGTCGCAACAAGAACGAAAGATATATTGTTTGATAGATATAGAGGATATAACATGGCCGCTTGAGGATAAGAATTTCTACTGCAAGAACTAAATGTATCTCTCACGAGCTAGCGAAACAAACAAGTGAGAGATACTTTTAGCACACGAAGATAGAATTCTTGTCCCCCAGCGGCCATGGAATGTTTTTGTTTATTTTATAGATACAGATGAAATTTCCACATTTTGTGAATGAAGATTCAAAAGAACCGGGCGCGCGCCAGAACGGGAAGCTCTCTTGTAATTGGTTAATCGTGTTAGTAACCATGGTGACACCATTATCATCACACGTGAAAGATAAAAATAGTTTATTCACTGCGCGCGATGAAGATATAATCATTTTTTATTAAACGGAAAAATTCCGTTATTTCATCAGTACCTATATAATAAAGATGGATGCATGGATGGATGGATGCATGGATGGATGCATGAAAAGAGGGATGGATGCATGGATGGATGGATGGATGGATGGATGGATGGATAAATGAATGGATGAATGGATGGATGGATGCATGAAAAGAGGGATGGATGCATGGATGGATGGATGGATGGATGGATGGATGGATGGATGCATGGATGGATGGATGCATGGATGGATAAATGAATGGATGGATTGATGGATGGTGGATGGATGGATGAAATCGATGGATAGGTTGATAAGTTGGTGCTTAGGTAGATATACGTAAATTGCTCAAAAGTCTATGATTCTCATACAAGCATCAAATTGTTATTGCTTTTATGCCTAATTGTAGGATTTGCTTTCTAATAGGAGTCTGCTGTTCTTGGCAGGAGGGAAATTTTAGCCAGGAGGTTGTGTAATCAATACTAGTAAACTGGTTTACCTTTTTTTTTAATATTTTCTAATTAGTAATCACAATTACTTAAATGTCTGACTTCTTGATGTCCGTGTATTCTAAAAGATATGAATTAATTATAGTCAATTCATGAAATTGTTGAAGAGTTAGAGAAATGAATGATAAAGATAACAAACTCCTTCATAGGATTTATAGAATTATAGGGTTGTTATAATTTGTTTCTTATTTCAAATCTAGATCGAGTTTTTCCGGGATCATGAAAAAATGCTTATTTATAATTAACGTGAATCAAGCAGAGGGAAGATTTCTATTTTGCTTTAAAAATAGGCTAACAACAATTTTGTTAATGAATAGATGACCTTTAGAAAAACAGTAAGATAGAAATTAACGAAGTCTTCTTCAGGCAGCTTAATTATATTTTAACACAAAATATAAACACTTTTAAATTATAAAAACAAAAAATATTTTGTTTTGAGTTTTATATTAACAAGGAATCTCTTTATTCCATTATCGTATTGCCAGCTTTTTAGTTTCTAGTGACTGTTTTAAAAATCTTCTGAACAATATCCTGACTTACAAAAGTGCAATTTAATGTACAGTATAATATTTATCAATAATATATCATACGTTTCGATTTATTTTGTCTTTCAGATAAAGTTTTCATATTTTCTAAAATTCTTATCTGTTTTACTAAGTTAGAACAAAATATCACAGTTTCTTATGTAAACGTTTTATAGTTTAGAAAAGCATGTAAGTAACAAAACCTGAAATCAAGAAAACTTTTTCAAATATTTTGAACAGAACACACCTTTACGCATACCTTGATGATAAATGGAAAAATTGAACACCTTATAAGAAATATTTTCTCATTTTTTGTATGCCGTGCTTGTTTATTTGAATAATAAAAATAAATTATACTTTTTCTGGTCTTAGCTGGGGGCACTTTGCACTTCTATTACAACTTAATCACCTTTAATTGTCCTTTGTTCGTTTCTCATCAAATGAATCTCTTGTTCCTTATAGATTTGACAAAGTAGAAGTGTCGACTCTACGTCACATAAATGATTCACCCGCTCGCTACAAGAAAGAAAACCATTGCCCTCAGGAATCGAAAAATCTTTGGTTCTTATTCCAAAAAATAACCTTAAGAGGGATCAGCAGGTATGTGACGGCTTTCTTCTAAAACAATTACAACTATAATTTTATAATACTGAATTCAAAACTATACAAATAATAGTGTTGAATATTGGTTTTTGATGGCACGAAACTTTTTGAGCCGCAGCTCAAATGGTGTTTTTAAAGTTGCACTTTTTTATGTTTTCGAAAATGATAAAAAAAGTTGATGGGAGATTAAATTCATTATGTTCATGGTCGCTGTGTTTCGCTTATATCCGTGTTTAATATTTTTAGTGTTGAAAATTACCTTTAACTTTGTTCAGTTTTTACGTTTTTGTTCAAAAAACATCTGTGCACCTCTTCTGCAAGTTATTAAAAGTCTGATTTCAATTGAATATCAACGAACTGATTGGAGGCTTGCGTTAATCCTGAAAACACCCAACCCTCAGAAACCGATACGAAGCTCGATTTTATATATGTCTAGCTATTTATGATTAAAAGTGCCATGCATATTTCAGTTCCGGTCCATTTTCAATTTTGTTATTATCAAAGGATATATCAAAACACAAAGGTTTTATTTTAAGAAAAACTGTCTTGGAAACTTTGCAATTTGGTTTAAAAGTCTTAATCCAAGTGCAAAAACAATTCAATGCTCTAAAAATTAAAATCTATTTGCAAAAACAAAATTATCTGTTTTCGAGGATAATAAAATATGAATGCGTTTTTTTCAATCACACATAATGGAGTTTTGAAATAAAAACAGACCGCAACAAATTTCAATATGCGACGGTTATGGTTTTTTTTAGAATCACAATGTGATTTTAAAAACATTGAACATAGTTGTTATATTCTTTGTTGTCAACAACGACACTATTAAGATACATTATTAGGAAATAACACAAATTCTCCTTTTTTGCGGTCATCAATTTATTTTGACAATTCCAATTTAAGAATGGTTACAGATAAAGAGTTGAAATTTAATTGTTGAGGCTCAAAATATTTTCAAACATCTCAAGTTAATGTTTCCAATGATACTGCTGCCATGAAATTGTTTGATGTTGAGTATTGATCTGTGGCAATCTGTATTTCAAACTTCAGTTGCAATACACAGTGCGGCAATACAAAAACAAGTATACTTCGATTTAAATATTTGTGTTACAAATATAGCAAATAGAGTCAAACAAAGCACAAACAGTTTGCAGTTTTCAATCATGGCGAGAAAAATGTAGCTCCAAGCATTTTCTATTTAAGAAAAACTACCATGTTTTGAAATACTTTAATTAACATAAACATTTTATAACATCAAGATTTTATCTCTGTGTATTAGTTTTCTAATGTTTTATCCCAAAATATTTTATTTCTATCTGACGTTTCGTCTGTTATTATGTTTCCAATCCGGCAATCGACTGAATTAGGTAGCATGTTCTTTCTTTCTATGCTGGTCAGTCTCATTAGTGGTTCAAAGACTGCAAGGCGCCATTAGTCAGTAATTAAACACCAAGAAAAATTGGCAGAAAATCGTACGTACTTAAAAACTGTCAACAATGAAGTCTTCCATATAACAATACAAAGCAAAGTACTCTATGAATTCCCAGAAAATTCTAGTTTTAGCTTTGAATTTGATCTTATCTTAAACATTTATAAACTGTTTAAAATGTGTTAATATACATTTTAGCACTGAACAAGGGCTTTATCAGTGTATTTGAGTAAACACCTGTATATTGAATAGACATTAGTTCTAATGCACAACATTTTATTCATTAAAGGCTACCAACATCGCCTCAGTTAATCCTCATATTAGTGGCTTCAAGATAGCTGCATGCTAGCACGCATGTGCTATCTATATATAAGGGATTTTTATCAATTTAGCCACATCCCGCAAGCATAAGGGTTTCATTTTTACTTATCTTCTGTGGTCCATTGACCCTGTTTGTTAGCTATGGCAAGCTATTAAACGAGGCCCCAAAAGGCCAAAACAGCTCCTTAAAATTAGATCTAGCCTTGGCGGTTAGCCCGTTCAGGGGTGGGTCAATCCCTCGTCCTGGTAAAGCTAGCCCAATTTTACTCGTCAAGCTTCACTTTTACCGTCTTGTTGAACAAAATGATTGATAGGACACCAAAAACCATTCAGGTCCGATTTCTTAAATCGGACCCGATTTATTATAAGGACACAAATTCGGACCCGAAATTTGACGGACCCGATCTTTTTCAGACCCAATATTTTTCGGACACGAAATTTGTCGGACCCGAACGTTGTCGACCCGGCGGGAGCCGTTTTCATTAGGCCCGCTTTCAATTGAACTGTATTTTATTCTCACGACCGATTTCATGTTCTTTAAATACCCATTGATAACACTTTATATAATTTTTACTCTTATTTGAACAAAGTTTAGTATGAGAAATCTGTTCTATTCATTATGTTAAACTTGAGAGGATCTTTTTTTTTTATTAATTTGCGGTTTCTTATCATTTTTGTAGCTTAGCATCATTTCGTTTGAATAATATAGGAGGAAATCGTAAGACACAGTTTATTCTTATCGAAGATATGATAATATTTATCACGCCAACTGCCAGAGCTAGGGAAGCATCCGGGTCAATGTATATCTAATCAAAGGCATAATACAACCACATATGTGAAACAGTTCATTTTTATTCACAATTTTTTTCTTTTTTATAAAAACAATTTTGATTGGTAATTGTTTTTCAAAAAGTAGCATTTCATGTCAAACATTATAGCCTCATTATTGCAAAAATCTGTAGTTCAAACTCACTATTTAATCACTCATACACCAGTATCACCTCCAACTAATCACTCATACACTAGTATCACCTCCAACTAATCACTCATACACTAGTATCATCTCCAACTAATCACTCATACACTAGTAACATCTCCAACTAATCACTCATACACTAGTATCATCTCCAACTAATCACTCATACACCAGTATCACCTCCAACTAATCACTCATACACTAGTATCACCTCCAACTAATCACTCATACAC